>JAQIXA010004820.1:0-10555 GCA_034699045.1 Nanhermannia cf. coronata Gr-Ori-00579 | reverse complement strand
AAATTAAAAATCAGAAATTACAAAATATCAAAATCAAAATATTTATCTACCTACTTATGCTTTATTGATATTTTTTGAAATTTACAAAAATTAAAATGGAATTTCGTAGGGTGTTTTTTGGTTGTTTGCGATTGTACTTAACTAGAAATGAAAGTGAATATCATTTGACAGGTTTTTATACATGGATGGTTTTTTGAGACTTGAGGGTAGCCTTGCTTGTTAAGGATGATTAGACTAGAACATTCTACATAGAGTTATGTACAGGAGTAAATACATAGAGACAGAGAATATGAGAATATTTTCAAATTCATGTGTGAGTCTGTTGGGATCGGATGGTTTCTCTGTGGTTTTTCAAAGGAATGCTATATGTTACATAGTACTAGTACCAGTACCTATCATGATCATGGTAGTACCAGTACCAGTAAGAGAACTGTAAGGAAATAGTATGGAAATGGAAATGGTAAGTGAGATTGTCTTTTTTCTGTGCCAGCAAGTCTTCCATGGACTCCACCATGGTATGATATGATATGATGAGTAGGATAGTTTGGGTGGAAATCGCTTTTGGCTTTGGATTCGAATTGAGTTCTCAGATGAGATAAAGAAAAAATCATTAAAGACAGACAGACAGATAGAAATAGAGAGATAGAGATAAAGATAGAGATAGAAAGAAATAGAGAAAGAAAGAAAGACAGAAAGAAATATCAAATGATAGAAGTCCAAGCCCAAGGGCCTGACTGACTGCTTGCCTGCCTCGAAAATCCTCAGACCAGAGGGAAATAAAGAATAAAAAAAATAGAACTTTCTTCCAGCCAGCTTCTTCAAAAGATTTTGGCTCATTTTTTACAATGTAAAGTAAAGGGATACAATTTTACATATTTTACAGATTCATTTTCTTCTCTCTGGTACTTTGGCTGTCGAACAAATGTAAAAATGGTTAAATTTAAGCTCGTTAAATGTCAGAAATTCGAATTCAATTCAGACATGGACAATAGCCTCGCCTTTCAATATATCAAATATATAGGTAGAATAATAGCATTTGTCTAAAAAAAATACGGACAATTTTTTTAGAATATGGAACAAATTCTTTAGAAAATCTTCAAACTTTCAAATTATAGTTTTTCGTGACATTTTTCAAATATTTCAAGAATTTTGAATAAATTTAAGACTGAAATCCGAGATTATTTGACCAATTTTACACCTGATCACTTGAAAACATGAATAATTTTATTATTTTTAATTTTTTTATAGAAACATACGCACAAATATGTTACATAGAGAATACAAATAAAGATAAACCGACAGAAGAAGGAAATCATAGAAAGAGAAATATAAATCAAATTGAAACTTAAAAAATTTCAAGTAGTACAGAATGACAGATATGTTTGCTTAAAAAGAGAGAAAAAAATCATAAATTATTGCTCTGTTCTTAAGTTTAAAATTTTAAATGGGATCTCGACCTTCCCTATAATTACAATTACTTTATTGGGCATTTCTTAATAATAATATTGTTAAAAATCTCAGAATTTCATTGATACCATTTGAACTTCAGAGACGGAAGATATGCTGAGAACGTACATGGTCACTCCAACCACGACAGGAGCACCTAACATATTTAATCACTTATTGAAATTTTACTTGATTTTTTTTTCAAAATACTCCAAATTTCAGTCTGTTTTTTTCAATATCAATCGATTCAAAGATTCCAGAGCAGTTCAATTTGTCAATTTTGAGGAGATATGAAAGGTCGTGAGATTTATTGAGAGAAAGTGTTCCAAATTGCAACTCGATGTTTTTTAAGTCAATCACTGGTTTTAAATTACATACCAACAGTGTATAATGAACGCTAGGTACCATAATTATACAGATATTCTACAAAAAGAGGCTAAATTTTACCAATTTACACAGATCTATTGTCTAAATTTTGTTAATTTTAGACATTACTCATTTTTGTTTAAATTCTGTTTAGTTTAGCAAATTCTTGCCCAAGTATTAACATAATATTTTTTAAAAAATGTAATTTATAAGCAAATTTTTTGATATGCTTAATCGAAAACTGATACTATTATAGGTAATAAAAGTTTCTGTTTAGATACTTATGAAATTCACATAAAATATTAGGTTAAAATATCAAGTTGCAATTTGCGACACCTCTTCTGTATTTTGTTGCTCTCAGTCACTGTTTAGACTGTGAATGTGACTGTTTAGAATTCAAATTAATTGAATTATTAAAGGTAGTTTTAACTTTAAACTCTACTTACTAATTACTAGTGTAAATTATGGCTATATAACAATCATATTTTATCTATCATTATAGTAAGTACTAAAGGTAAGTAATCAAATCAATGATTGTATATCTAAATGTAATTTAAGTCACACTACGCTACACTTCCTTACCTATCTTTATATATATTATCCGTAACAATCTCAAAGTGTAAATAAATTGGTCTGAATTCAAGATACCTACGTATTTCTAGCTATGTATAGATAAACCGTCGAGTTTCCACCTTTAAAAGTAATATATTTATTTCTCTCTTTCACTTATTTTCATAGTACCTTGTACTAGTACTACTAATAGTATACATGCTACAATACATAGCAGGTTATAGTATTATCTAAATCTAAATATACTATCGATAAATCCTATAAAAAAATTGATTGCTTTTTTCCCCCTTTTCTTTTCTTCACAATTGGATTTGAAATTTGAAGGAAAAAAAAGTTTCACTTTAAGTACTTTTAAGGAACAAGTGAGAGAGAGATTGAGCAAAAAAATCTAATATAGTATTTTGAACTATTTTGTAAGCTATTCGCAATATGTAGCCTATTATACTTGTGTGAATTCGACTAGTTCTACTTTTTTTAATCTAATGAAAGCGAGGAGATTTTCTATTTTTGTGTGTGTGTAAAAAGTTCAAAATGTGACTTTTGAAGCAAATGTGTGTTATGTTATAAAATAATTGTGTTTTTAAATATACAATTTGTTGGTAGTACTACCTACTGCATTATATAGGTAGTAGTATAAACTTGTGTTTGTATAATATTTGAAAAGTTGGAAAAGTTGTATTAGATATATACATACTTGAAGAAAAGTAAATTATTTTAATAAAGAATGGGGGGCGGGGGAAGCAAATTTTATAATTTGATTTTTTCAACACCATATATATGTATGGTAGGTACTACTGATACATACATACTGGTATGTACTACTATAAGGGTTAGAAAGATTGAAGTTTGAGAACTAATAATTGGAAAAATTTGACAAAAAAAAAGATTTTATAAAAAGGCTTTAAGAAAAGGTTTAAATTTAAAAAGAAAAAAAATATTTTTATCAAAGATTTGTCTTCAGTTCTCTTTTATTTATTTCGAGAAGCACTACAAAGAAATTTAATTTTGAGGGAAATGCATGCGAATAATATGTAGTACAATTTTAAGATTAAAATTGGAACTATAATATCAAAATTAAGGGGGTTAAAAAAGTAAAAAAAAAAAATATAAATGTTTGTTGTAAATAGATTTATAGGATATTTTATGTGTTTTTGAAAAGTACCATTTCGACTTCCGACAGTGATGAAATGCTGAGAACATACATGGTCACTCCAACCACCACCGGGTCACCTTTATATCAACTTCATATGACTTTCTTGTACAATTTTTTTTGCATTTACTAAAAATGAGTACTTAGCTAATCTTGACTATGTCATTCTAACCTTTTTTTATTATAAACTAACTACATACCTAGTAGAATTACAGATAGGTATACTCGTAGTAGGTACTTATTGTATTAGAGTATAGTAAGGTAGTTATATTCATACATATATGGGTAATGAGAGTCTGAAAAAATGGTCAAAAAATACTACACGCACCTTTAGCCCTTATTTGGGCCACTTGATTTCTTACTGCTAGGGTATCTACGCCTACGAGTACATATACATTAGTACATAGAATTAGGCTAAAAATATTGTGTTATTTCTCACTTTTTTTGTAATAATAGATACTACTATACTTACTACCAATAGTATATCATTGACTATAATAAGAGGAAACAAGAAATTCTCTCAATTTCATTTTTTTTTCTCTCTTTCAGTTCTCAAACTTAATTCCAAGAAATGAGAAAGAGGAAATAATACCGACATTCTCAAAACACGAAATCCTCGAGGCTTTCTTTTTATTCATATTATTACGACTACCAGAAACAGTAAGAGTAGCTCGCATTCAAAGAAATATTAAGCCTTTAGCTTGAGCTCTATTTACTGGTACTTGTACTTGATAAAAAAGATATAAAAAGCTCAAGTTTTCAAAAATTACTCAACTTTTGTAGGACCTTGCTGATGTATGGGTAGATTTTTACTTTTATTACACATTATAAATATAAAGCTTGAGGCTTAGTATTAGTTTCTCTATTGAGGAAAACAAAAGATATTCAACATCACTTTTTCAAATGCTAGAGCTAATACTACTAGTATAAGTACCCTACTATTAGTATGTATACTCGTAAGTAGTAATGATATCAAAGCAACTTTGATGTTTGAGCAAAATAATAAGTATAGTTGAATTAGGTGCTATTTATTTGCCTTTGTAAGGTTTTTACAGACCTTTACGTAGCTCATATAGTCATAGTACCTACATATACAAAGTATCCTACAAAGTGTAGGGTACTATCGTATATTTCAGTACTACTACTAGTACTGTAGTAAGTATAAAATAAAATAATTTTGAACCTCACAGTGTTAGTAGAGATTATTATTACAAGTGTTTAGAATATCGAATAGACAGGGTTTTAGGTGCGTGTAGGGCCTTTTTTTGACGTGTCGGACTCTCACATCGCATATAAACTTTGATTAATTAATAGATTAGAGTTACAAGAAAAGGAATTAGATAAGGGATAATTAATATGTACTACTAGTACTAGATTGTATGTCAGCTATAGAATTATACTTCTGCTGTAAACGAATTATACTATACTACTCGAGTGAGTAGGATAGAGCTTTCGAATATCATGTTTTTTAAGTTGTAATCTAATCCTAAGAATAAGAATAAGTATAATAAGTATAGGACAAGGATATTTTTTTTTATTGAACAAGTACAAAGTAGGTATTAACTATGCATGAGGAATAGGATTAATGGATTTTTTTCCTACTACTTTAGAAAAAATCCACAAAGGAGTTGGTTTATTGGAGTGGTAAGGTGAAATATTTATTATAATTACAAGTTACAGGCGAGTCGAATCAAATAAGTACAAGTACTACTGATAGTACCTGTACTAGTAAAAAGTGTATTTACTTTACACTTCAAAACATTTTAGGTAGGTATACTACCTATATTATCATGGAGAAAGTTGTAAAGGTAGATATAAATGAATTATTCAGCTCGATATAAAGTTTCAAGTCTCATTACTTGTTATGTAAAATTTGTGAAAAAATATTTTTCTTTAATAAAAGATGATAATTGTAAGGATTTTACATTACTTACTTGTAAAGTAAAGTAAATAGGCAGGTAATTCAGTAAGATTTAAGGATATTTTTTGAAATTTTGTGTCGAATTGTTCTAATATCAGTATTAGTTTAATTTTAATTTAAAGACACAATATTAAGGATTTCTTGTAGGTATTAGGTACCTATTAGGTAATTTCGACTGAAAGTAAGTTCTTTTTATTAATATTTGATATTTAATATTATGTATGTATGATAGTAATAAGATATTGTTATTGTAAAAGGACACATACCACCGTAGTTGGGTCTGACTCTTTTGTCATAGTCTTTTCGGATACTGTTTAGGATGGCGGTGATTTCGTCACCCAATTCTCGATGGCCCCGACCTTCAGTGCCGCGTGCAGCTGAACTGTAAAAAATATAAATAAAATTCATTTTAAACCAAGTTTATAACATTATATGAATATTATAGAAATATTTGGCCATACGAGTATATGCTAAAAACCAGCAACTTATATATAGAAATTTGAGGAATCTAAATAGGTTTATGAAATATACAGCTCTAGCTATCCCTGAGAATGAGTAATAGCTCGTGTAAATGTAAAATAGGTTTAGAAAATGGATTATTCTGTCCACTAGTACTACTATATGTACAACCTAATTATCCTCTGCATACACAGCAAGTAGTACTTTTATTGGTTCATTCTTTAAGCTCCCAGCTTAGATTTTAAATCTCCTCTAAACTCTATGCAACATTTCAAGTATCAGTAGGTATATAAAGTATGAAGTAGATACTTATTTATGTACTTGTGCAAATACCAGTAATATATACATATTATATTATGTAGATAGTATTTAAGAGAAATTGTCGAAGACTACAATCCCTACTATATAAATATATACGAGTAAAAAGTAAAAAGTAAAAAGCCAAAAAACACAAAATCAGGATGGGGAAATGTTGATTAGGAAATAAGTAGTAAGGATGGGTAAAAGTTTTTGTTTGAATATATCTTCTGATAGATTGTACTATCTACTCAAGTAACGTAACCCTTAGGTTCATAAATTTCTATCTAATAGTATTTTACACTCAAATAATGCACAGATATGCAGATATACCATCTAGCTACTTATACAATTTAAACAAAATAACATTTCAATTCAAAATAAGCTATTAACGTTCGAGTTTTTATCCAAATATTTTAGATTTTCAAAATTAAAAGCAATTTGTTCATGCGAAAAATAATAACTTTGGATAAAATGCAATCCTTTTTAAAGATTTATGTGACGATTGACTATAAAAAAGTCAAAGTTGGTGTTATTTGCAATTTTTTTGAAAAAATTGAAAGTGAAAGTAAAATTTTGATAGTATATTTGTATAAATAGTGTATATGTGGTATGAAATATATGCAAATTTTTTGAGAAAAGTACCTACAGAAAAAAGGATTATAAACCTGATGAGCTGAGGGTCTGATTGCTCAAATTGGTTTTTATCTCTCAACTAGCAAAGTCTATTCAAACAAAGTTGGGCAATTAATGTTGAGGGATTTGGTGCAATCAAAGAGGATAGGGATCTGTGGGCTGCCTTTCTTTCCCAGGTTTTAAGGTTTTAAGGTTTACTTTCAGCGTAAGCAGCATTCATAAAATAAAGGCATAAGGGTGATTGTACATATTAGTATGTATGCATGTATGTATATATGTATGTACTTAAGTATGTACATTGCATAAGTGAGTTAGTCGGTTGGCTATTGGGGGAATGGTTAAGTATGGTAGGGCTTTGTGCTCGGAATAATTAGGAATTATGAGATTAAAGGAAAGAAGAAGTAGAGGAAGGAGGAGAAGGAGAAGAATGAGGCCACAAGAGGATTTACCACCTTAAACTAAACTTCAAGAGCCAGCAAACCTCCCAAACACACTCACTATTAATATCCTAATATCCTATAGGTACTTTACTTTACTTACCTAGCTACGTTATGCTTATAATATGTATATCATACACCATTCAATTCTACTACAAACACTCCTAAAGACTAATATTTAAGTATAGGCAGTTGCATTTTGAGTGGCAAAAATAATCCTACTTCAAAATTTGACTTTCGCCAATATTTTACACTTACTTGTACTTGTAGTCCCTAGTTATATCTACTAAAGATGTAGGTATGTAAAAGTAGTAGTACTTGATACATGAGTAAGTAAGCATTTGAGACAAGAATCAATATTGACTTATTGACTAAAGCACCTCATCGACATCGACACTTGTCTCCATTACAAAAAGACGGTCCTCGTTTTTTTCTCTCTTTTTGTCACCTTTTCGGCTCTTTGCGTGACTTAATTGATTGACATTTGAGACATATTGACAAACAATGGCTCACACCCTACCCATAAATATGCATTACATTTGAACAAAGACTGTATGGGCACTTATGTTTGTGTGAGCAAAACTCATTCTACCCTTTCATTTCATAGAATAAAAGATTATACAAAAAGCAAAAAAAATTTTTCTCATTTGAAATTTGAAGCTACCCTTAAATTATGCATAAAAACATAAAATTTTAATTTGTCTAATAGCAGGAGCTCTGCGATATTTTGTGGACAATGTGTGTTTGTGGGCACGGGGAAATAATTTGTATTTAGGACATGTCTGCTCGAGTCCATAAGGTCTGTGGGTCGTTGAATTTTGAGATTGAGGATTGTGAGAGGTGAAAGTGGAGATCAAGGGAGAGAAAGCGAAGAAAGTAGAGGATCAAAAAAAAAGAAAAAGTTTTTTGGGTACAAAAGTAGGAAGAAATTTGGTGGGGTCTGAGTGCGCGTAGACCAGCTGTGCTTGTTCCCTATTGATTTTCCAGCTATATTATTTCGACACAACACTCATCTCTTCTACTCTACGAATACAACTACTTATATACTGTACGTTAGGTAGGTATACATTTTTGGCCCTTATCTCGCCCTACATACCCCTAGTACCCCAACTACTACAATACTACCCATAGGTACTTCCACATTACTATACTCCTACAAAAACCGAAACTCTAGACCTACATTTTTTGAATACACATACACATTCAGAAATGTAGAGATCGGGAAAGGAAATAGGAGAAAGCAAAAAGGTCCATGGTAAAAGCTCAAACCCGAAATCACAAGCAATGATTCATAACAAACAAATCAAAATTTCATCAGAAAATTTTTTTTCATTTGATGTACCTACGAGTAGAATATTTTTTTTGCAACAACCTTCAATATTTTCACACAATGGTTCACAAATACATTGTAGATACTAGTAGCATTAGGTCTGGGTATTATTATGATTTAGTATGATTTTGAAAATAGGTGTATAGTTGACGATGAGAAATGAATATGGTTACTTGTGAAATGAAATACTTGAGGAAAAAAAATATTATTTTTGCAATCTTCTTTTTTTAGATATCAATATCGATATTTGGTATTTGACAGGAAATATTTTACTTGATTATTACCACAATATATATCTATTTATGTATAGAATAGAATAGTACCTATAGTATAAGTACTTACTATGAATTACTTCTACTACAATGCTTATAGATACTACACTAGGCTCTTGGAAGACCCTTATCTTTATCTAGATCTTGTTCCAGGCTCGCTATCTGACATCGTATCAAGGTATTAAATGTCCATACTACTAGTCCTACGTATGTAGGTACTACGAGTATACTACAAGTACTAGTATTAATACCACTAGTAATAGGTAGATACAAATATTTTATTATATCATCGAATCATAACACATTGAATATGTGTTATGCAAAAATATTATAATCAGATAATAATAATATCAGGTATTTCTTGATCTTGATCATATACTGTATACCTATACTGTTATGATCAAAGAAAGACCACAAACATCACGCACAGCATCTGTGACAATTCAAATTCATACATGAACTATAAGTATAAATACTTGTATGTATATATAAATATGTGTGACATGTACCTACATGTCAATAAGAACAATATGATAAATTATACAAGCAATATATTATAACATGAGTCAGAATATAATTTATTTGACTTTTTCTCAAGGTATATCTGCCACCCTTTTATTTTACTTTATTCTTTTTAAAAAAAATTTCTTTCTTACTATAAGTCACAGTTGTTTCACTTATAATAATATAGCAGAATTGGTGAAATGCAATTCTGACTTGGTGTAGGAAAAAAAATATTATAATTTCGTACCTTTACTAATATTAACCCATATGTATATGAGTATATTGTAGGAAAGTAGAATGCATTATTACTATTATTATTCCCTTCAAAGTCTCTGATTAACCTAACCTCAAAAACCACTTTTGAATGGCTAATCATATCATGTTTCATCGAGGAAAGGCTCAGCCGTGACATTGTATCCTAAATAATAATACTAGTTATAGTCCTTCTAATACAGTATTATACTAGTAGGGTACTAGACTAGAAATACTACCGCACACACATCAAAACCAAAACTGAGCTCAGAACTGGAGAAAGCAAAACAACAAATCCATTATTAGCAAATTATTTTCTATTTGGCTCATAAGCACATACTCACAACACTAATGTTGCGAATATGAAATTCTATCAAATATTATACCAGCATAACATCACATCTCATTTCTATTTCGTAGTATTCAACTACTTACTAACACTTGACTACTACTATATCTCAACCCAGAAAGACAAATGACTTTGAAAGCGAAAATTTTCTATTTTCACTACATAATTCTAATCCTAACAATATAATAAGTAGGACAGTGCCTATAATAGAAACCCGTTTTTTAATCAAATCAAATAATATAAATTAAATTTAAAAACAGCATAAAACAATAAAATAAGGTTTACATCTAATAAGGTATTGTAAGAGAACAGTGAAAGTAGGGATTTTGGAGAAAGTACGGTTTTGACTAGAGGAATTTAGACTTTCTCCACATATTCTGTATACTCATCATAATACCGTATTTTTATAACAAAAAGTTATACCGAATATCAGTTGTAGGTAATTTTAAAAATTATTTTAAATTTTGTGTATCTTAAGCACCGTATTTAGTTATAAAATGTTATTTTGGGTCAAAAACGTGCTTCTATCATTGATTCTATCCTCTTTAGTATGCATTTGGTAATAT
>JAQIXA010004819.1:0-10556 GCA_034699045.1 Nanhermannia cf. coronata Gr-Ori-00579 | reverse complement strand
GTTCAGTCCGGATTTTTTTTTGTAGCCGAATTTAACAACCCGACAAGGAGTTTTTCACTACACTGACCAAGCCTGCTGTACGTGTACGTACTAATTGCTTAACTAATGATTTTTTATTTGTTTTTTTAGATAGGTGTAAGAATAGGTGTTAAACAAAGAGGTTGTAATGGACTGAGCTATACCCTTGAATATGCTGAGAAAAAGACTGCTCGAGATGAGGAAGTTATTCAAGATGGTAATAGATACATATATTTCTAAAAATACCGACTTTATAAAATAGGCCGATTACCTATAAACTTTAAAGGCATTTTAATTACCATTTATTTTATTTAAAATTTAAAGGTGTTCATGTATTGATTGATCAAAAGGCTCAGCTTACATTATTAGGGACTGAAATGGATTTTCAAGAAACGAAACTAGCATCAGAATTTGTTTTTAATAATCCGAATATTAAAGGAGTTTGCGGATGCGGAGAAAGTTTCTCTGTATAATTATCAAATTAGTCAAGTAAAGTCAAAAATAGTTTTAATTTTAATTGTACAATCTACAAAACGACAAGTAGGTACTTACTACATATGTAATACACTACTACAAAACAAAATTTTATTTACTTTATCGTAGTAAATAGTTAATACATCTCGTTTTACTCGCTAAATACAATACGAATAAGATAGCTAACTATATAAATACCTAGTTAGGTAATTCTAGTTAGTTTTGAAAATCTACAAGTAGATTATTAAGATTAGGATAAGATTTCAACCTACATTTTTAAGTGATTGTTAATGAAAATATCGACAATTTAAAAAAAATAATTTATATAACGAACTGTGTTACTATCTAATACAAATATTTATTGAATGAAAATATCTAATCTAATTTAATAAAAAAATACCTAAACCTAAATATCAGTATAAAGTAAGCGTCAAACCAAGAATTTTATTTATTTAATTTTAATTTTTCTCAAAATAGGAATGATTTTTCATGAATAGATTCAAGTAAACAAAAATTGATATTCGTTTCGTTTCAAGATTATATCCGATTTTGAAATTCACTAATTTAAATAATTCATAAAAATGTGTTATTCAGTTAATTTAGGCAGAAATTAGTAAAAAAAAAATAACACCTATGACCTATACCTATTGCACCTACATAATATTTTTCAAAGCTAATTTATAAAGAAAGAATTCCACTTTAATGCAAAATCTAATTCAATTACACTAATTCAATTGAATTGAAAATCAGTTCAGGTTCAGAAATCGTCAGATTCAGTATGTATCAGGAGTCCTGATTCAGGACAGGATTCTCATGATAAGGATTCAGGGCAGGATTCTCTATTGCATTGAGATATTTGAGATTTATTAGGAAGGATAGATTTAGATTAGAATCTAGAAATATAGAGTTGTAGTTGTATGTATTAGATTTAGAAATGTCAAAATAAAAAAATTAAATGGCAAATTAAATGAACAAAATTATAGTCTTAATTAATATATATGAAAAACTCAATCTCAAGCTAACTTACATACATACATAAACTTGCATGTGTATAATGTTCATATAGCCATAGCTGAGGCTGAAATTGAGTTTTCCGGAGCTGAATCTGGATCTGGAATCTGGAATCTGGCTCTGGCTTGGATTATTTTAAAAAAATTCTATTTCCAAAATACCCCTACTAAAAGCATTAAAAAAAGCGGTCAGTAATAAAGGCGGTAGAACAAAAACAAGCAGCTCAAAACTGAAATCAAAAAGTCAAAGAAAATTTTTTTAATAAGAAAATTCTAAACTAAAGTAATTTTCTTTTTCAATTTTATATGACCTGGACCTGAAATAATTTAGATTTTTGAGGTCAAGAGTGTGTCAACTTGAGAAGTTTTAGGTCAATAGGCTTTTAAGAAATTTTTAGATTTTAGATTAGCGAATTTAGTTTGTATTGTAGTTAGTCAAAACATTTGTAGTTTTAGCATAGGCATAAAGTTTTTTTTGTTCTTTTCTGATTTTTTTATATAAAATATCATCCATCGGATTTCGGTAAATACGTTTTCAGTAGTAGTGGTTCACTACCGCCGTAACGGGCAACGCGACGTCAATTTTGTGATTTTTACTAAATTATAATTAAAAATCTGAAATGGCTAAAGTTCATGTGTCGAATGTTGTGGTACTTGGTAAGTTTTACTCATTTAAAACTTAATTCCTATTCCTATATTTAACTAATTATATCATAATTCATATCATTTCATTATATTATATCTGTATGATGATGCGGTATTGATTATTTATGAACTTTGTTAATAAAATGATTTTTTTATAATTTTTTCAGCGAATCCATCAGCATTTCTTGACCCCTTTAGATTTGAAATCACATTCGAATGCATCGAAGAACTGAAAGAAGGTATGTTACTCTAAAAAAATTTAATGGTATATCCACTATCCACGTGTGGCCCACGATCAATGCATTGACCATTATAATTATATATTCTAATTGTTTTGTAAGCTACTCTTTAAACAAAATTCCAAAATCAGCTCTAATTATACCAATGCAATTAAGTTATACCCCTTCCTTTAAGTTAGTTAAGTATTTTAAGAGATTTTATGAAATTCAGCTCAGAGAAACCAGATTTAAGTCTTAATTCGAATGAAGTAGGAATGCGAATTTGTGGCTCAAGTTCGTTTTTTCAGAGCTGAGTTATATGAATCTCAACCTCAACCTACTGATATGAGGGTATTTATCAGCATAAGCATCACAACAATCAGCCACGATTAACGATCTTAAATGCCCATGTGTAGAAATACGAATGATTGGTTAAATTTTAAATGATAATTAATTGAATTATGAATTACAATGCTTATTTATATAATTATATAATCCTTTTTTATGTATTACAGATTTGGAATGGAAAATTATTTATGTCGGGTCTGCAGAAAGTGAAGCTCATGATCAAGTTTTAGATTCTGTTTTTGTTGGTAATTGTGTAAAATTTTAATTAAACATTTCATTATTTAAAGCAATTTATCATTAATTGTTGTTTTGTCTTTATTTTATAGGTCCTGTTCCTGAAGGAAGGCATATGTTTACTTTCCAGGTATGTAACTTTAAAATTAACAATTTGAATCATAATTTATTAACATTTTTTTCCCATTTCTTCAAAAGGCTGATCCACCAGATACTTGTAAAATCCCATTGGCAGATGCTGTTGGTGTAACTGTAGTTTTGCTAACGTGTTCCTATCGTGGTAAGCCGCTTATCGTTAGTATTCTAACTTCTAAAACTTATTCTATAGAATTTTACTTATAATTTTTTTTAATACAACAGGTAGAGAATTTGTTCGTGTAGGATATTATGTTAATAATGAGTATAACGATGCTGAATTAAGAGAAACCCCACCACCAACACCAATTTATGATAAAGTAAGATTAATGTTGCAGACTTTTAAGTAATCTATGTAGGTATTAGGTAGGTAGTTTATAATGTTTTTTTTTAAATTTTACAGTTGTTACGGAATATATTGGCTACACAACCCAGAGTTACACGTTTCAAAATAGACTGGGATGATGAGGAAGAAGTATGTATGGATTTAGGAGAATTAAAAATCTCTGCTGCTGCTGACCCTGCTAACTCAAGCTCTGCTGACCCTCCTAACTCAAGCTCTGCTTAACACCTAGCTAATAATAAAGCGGCATTCTTTTATATATAGAAAGTCTTTGTTGTTACATTGTTAGTAATTGCATTATTTCATCTCAGAAATCCGATAATAATTTTCAATTTTACAAGTAAAATACTGCATGTAAAATTTAAATCAAAATATCGTTTTTCATAGCTGAATTAAATGATTACGCTACAATATGCAGCTAAGCTTTAAAATAAGAGAACACTTTTAAGATCAGCTAGGTTATATTAAATTTTCTTAAATTGCGCATTTTTTACTATCTAAATTTTCAAATAATACCTAATACACAATACATAATATTCGTTATCTACAATTATGTAATAGGTTGATTTTTTTAGATTAAAACTGGGTGATATTAATTCTATAATATATTCATCTTACTTTAAACTAAATTCAATTATTGTTGACTATAACATAATACGTGAAATTTGTTGTTAAAAGTCAGAAAGAAGTAGGTAGATAATATATTGATAATTGATAAATATACAATTTTATTCTAAATTTTTTATGATATAATAGAATGTCAAATATCAAACAACAATAGTAAAGTAATAGTGCCTATTTTTATAAGATTTTTATTTAAAAATTCAATAATTTAGCATTTAAAATTTCGATTTTTCTATTGGATCTGGATCTAACGATAAGATCAACAGCTAACATGATTCACAATTTTTATAGAAAACTTTAAAAGTTGCTATTTTTTATATGATTAAAAATAGATTACAAAATTAATAATTTTTACAGATTCAAGTGATGTCTATTTCTATTACTAACGGCTAACCATATAATAAGACAAGCATAATATGTACCTAACTTGGGAAGATATAAACCTAAGAATTTATTTATTAGGAATAGTTACAATACGTAAAAAGGGTATCATTTTATAATTCAGACTTTATTTTTTATGTTTTCCTTCAGACTCTTTAGTATTTAGGACTTATCATTGCTAATTTATACAAAATCTTCAATCTTATTAACTTTCAGTATTCATTTTTTATCAATACTTTAAAAATGATTTAATTATTAATCAAATTTTTGATTCGATCCGACTCAAGGATTTTAAAAATATTGGAATATAAAAATATTGACCCAACTTGACTATTTCACTTTTTATAAATTATGAATCTAGCCTAACCTATACTATCCAACAAAAAGGCTATTTGTCACAATACAATACTATTCACTCATAAAAGATTTATAATATAGCTATTAAGATTCTTATTTTGACGTTTTTAGTCATTTCTTCTCAATAATCTTGAGAGTACTCTTCGTCGAGACACGAGATTAGAATTTCGTTCGTTTTGCTCATCTTGTAGTATAGATAATTGTATTCCCGGGCCAGCTTCTGCTTTATTTTGATTTGCTGTGTTTGAGTTTGCATCATCGTCTTCATTATTAGTAAAATCATATTTAATATTAATAGATTTCGAGGCAAGGCCAAAAAATTTTTTTGGCTGAAGGTGCGGTCGAACCCCCTTAAATTTCCATCCAATGTGATGTCGACATCTTCGACACTCGGCAATTCTCCAGGAATATCTAATTTTAATAATAACATAATTAATAATAATGTAAATCTTAAGTTTTTTTTTATTTATTTTGTAATTCTTAATTAGGTAATTTAAATAGGCATATAATGTTTTCAATAATAATCTCTTTCAGTATAAGTTTAATCTCTAAAGTCTAAAGTTAACACATTAATTAATATAATGTCGGTTCGCTAAAGATATTAAAAACCTTATTAGATTAGGTAATTTTTAATGTAAAAATTAAATTTTATACCTACTTCCAAATTTTAAAATATAAAGTAGCATTAAAATCTCTTTTTTATAGCTAAATTAGATTAGGTTAGAGCTAAAGGTAATTTTTATAAGAAAAATGTTAAAATTAAAATTTAATGAGAGTTGAATGATACATGAATGAATTATGAAATGGAAGGATACTTAAATTAAAAAAGTAAAAATAAAGTACAAGATTAAAGTATAAGTAGGGTACATACCCCGGAAACCATGAAGCTTCGATTGATGCAGCACCTCTCATAATGATGTCTTTAACTTTTAAAACTATTTCAAGAAAAGTACATAAAAATATAATTTAGTAAAGATATTGAAAACTACATTTAGGTAAATAAGTTCGGTACCTGTAATAGTTTCATGAATGCATCCATTAGGATTTACGTACCTAAAGATAAAAAATAGGTAAAAGGTACATTAAAATATTAGAAATTTTTAGATAGAAGGTTAGTTGTTAGTTAGAATTTTTTTTATATATCACGAAAGTGAAATATCTGATTTAAATAAAACATAAAATAGACTATTACGTTCCAGTTGGACCTTCGATGCTCATACAAAATATTTCATTATAGTCAGCAATAAGGTTCTCGCATCTTTTGCATTTAATTACTCGACCCTAATAAAGTTAAAAATTAAGAATTCATATAATTTAGAATACATTATACAGCATTTATTAAATAAGATAAAATGTCTTACAACTTTTTCGAGAAGTTTCCATTCAAACCTTAGCCTCTGTATTGGAGTATCCATTTCTAATATTTGAAACCTGAAATAATTACAATTTATCAAATGAATGCAAAAATATATAGGTAGATAGGTAAGCTAAATTATTTTAATTTTAACCTAATATTATCATCAAGAGCTAAATTTTGTGCTAGCCAGTAAGATAATTCGTTCGGGTCCTTAGGTATGACAAGATTTTGTGCAGATGCAATCATTCCTTTTAAGTCCACCTTTAATTTGCGAAGAATTCTTTCAGATATTATATCCTCGTCAAATTCATTGTACACAAATGATGGAAATGGTGTCAGAGTGCTATTTAAAATTATAAAGAAGCATTCGATTAAAATCTAAAAAGTTTATAACGTATCTTACGAATAGTAACGATTCCTTTGTCTTTTAACCCATTTTCTTTTCTTTTCAAGCATTTCTTCAAATTCTGGTGATTCTTTAGAATCTTCATCGTCACAATTTACTTGAGGATCCGTTGTACTCGGACTAGAGCTTGACGAATGAATAAAAGGCAACGGGAATACATATCTTGATGAATTAAACGAAGATGATACAATGGATAAAAGTGAACGAGGTTTAATTTCTGATCGAATTATGACTTTTCCCATCAAATTACCATCGCCTTGCCTTCGAATTGAAAGAACATTAAATCTTTCTCGACCTTTAGCTGCAACGTAAAAAATATTTTCAGTTATGTATTTATGTAAAATACATATATTTTAAATTTTATTATATTTTGCTACTGATACTTGTATATAATCTCAAATCTCTAACCTTTTAAAGCAAAAGTTGTCGGCCATCTTCGTGGTGACAACTCAATTCCTCCATTGTTAACAGCATCATTTTCTTCCTTTAAAAGAAAAATAGAATAGAATATATAGGTTATTATCTATTTTATGTATTTAAAAAAAGTTCGATTTTAAATTTTAGTGTAGTAGATTGATAAACAAAAATGATGTTTACTTGAAATTCAAATATTTCAGCAATTGTTCCTAGAGCACCTCTATTTATATTTGGACCACCAATTGCATGCTCATGTCCTTCATCTGTTATGTATCTAAAACAGATAAACACAATTTTAATAAATTCATTTAAATTCAACTCTTTCTACATTAATAAGCGTATTTAGAATTTAGAGTATTTAAAGTTCTGCTCTTTTTGTTATATTTTCATCCATTTATGGCTAAGATTAAGATTATACCTTACCCAGTATTAACAATCCCGAAAATCCTATCATTTGAAACGCAACGTCGAATAGTATTTTGAAAAGCAGTATGAAAAATGCTTAATGGAAGAGTTTGGCCTGGAACAAGGTGTATGCTCAAAACGATTAAGGGAATTTCATAAATTTGACCTTCTTCTAAAACAATTTGTCCTGGTGAAAGCGCTTCCATTTCGTTGCCCAAATATTCATGACGAGAGGGTAATTGGATATCAAATTGTTCATTATTATTGTTATTATTTGAGGGAAGTCTTCCATTTTCATCTTGATTTTGTGCTTCACCGTTTTGAGGAGGATTTTCTCCATCATTTTGTATTAAATATTCTTCATCACCTGGAAAATACCAAGAAAAACTCATTTATTTAACCTCAATATAAAATTTTTGTATAATCGAAATGTATAATTTTAGGTATTTTATTTTCTCAAGTACGTCGTCTTCGATGAGCTCGACGTCTCAAACGAATCCAATTCAAAATTCTTTCCATAATTTTATGATTTTATGGATTAGATGCAGCTTTCACAAAAAAATAAGCCGTATTTTAAACAACGAAAAAATTTCAATATTTTGATCCCCAAGATACAATTAAAAAGTATAAAAATAAAAAAAAAACACTTATTAGAGAATGACTTACTTTCAGTATCTGATTCTGAATGCTCTAAATACTCATCGTCAATGATTTGATTCGCGTTGTTAAAAAGCCCATTGACTAACTCGTTTGCATTTAGTCGTAAATTGACAACACCTTGTACTGGACCTTGGGCATTTTCATCATGACCAATATCTTCCTCTTCAATATCTAGATTAAATAAAATTACAAATACAAATCATATTCAAATAGTTGAAGTTAAAATTCGTACATTAAAATTCTGTTTAAAATGTCTTAATTTTCTATTCTACATTATATTTATGTATTATTTATTGTATGTAAAATGAGGCCAGAATCTGCTCTTTCAGAACTGAATTCAAATTACCATATATATATTCCATAATTTTAATTTTATCACATACCATCATCGCTATTCATTTCATTAGCATTATCGTTAATCTCTTGTGCAAGTGGTAGGGGTGGCTGAGGAACATACTCATGATCTACAGCATCATTCCATTGAACATCTTCACTATCACTATCAGAGTCCGAAGACATCATTTTATAAAAAATTTAGCAAAGTCCTGCAAACACCTAATATTTGTATAAATTGTTTATATCCCAAAAATCACCCACAAAACAACACTATCCTCACTTCAGTCTTCAGCTTCAGAAGCGATAGCACAGCAACTCTGAAAAATTGAAAAATAATTAGTTATTAGAGGTTATTAGGTAGTGTAACGTAAAATGTAAGAAAATAAATAGAAATAAAATGAGAACAGCATGCATGCATGGTTCTGACTCTGAACTTCAGAGTCAGAGTTCAGAATCAGAATCAAATGACATTTTATCTCCAATCTCTATACATTTTTAGAAATTTTAATTAAGTAAGGTACAGCACTGATCCTGACTACTACTGATTGTTTTAGACCTGACCTAACCTTACCCTATATTCGAAAGATTATGATTATGATTTTTGTAAACTATTTACTTACAAGTAAATATTGACTGACAACTGACTTCTGAATTTTATTGATAATAATAAAATAATAATGCTTTTAGCCTTATACTTGTACTAATTATAAACTAACTTTTGATTTTTATGGTACACTTGTATAAATAAACTACCTAATCTTAATCTTAAATAAAGAAATGATAAAGACTAAAAGAAACTGGGTGGTGGTAGCAAGTGTCGTGTCTTACTACATTTTTATATTTATTTAAGGATAGTGATAAGGATAAAAGAGACCATGCTGCATGCTTAATGTTAACTTAACAGACATAGACAGTAGACATAACAGATTTTACACTATAAAAGAGTTAGTACATTATGTAGGTACTGTACATAGTTATAGTTAGCTTAAACTAATAGACATTTAAATGAACTTTACCTACCATTGGGTCATTGTCACTTGAGATTCTTTTCATAGCAATCAATTCGAATTAGCAGCAGAAATATGATTCAGACTCTTTCATTCAGAGAAGGGGCAGATGATTTTTTATTCCTAATTAAGTTGAATGTCAATTGTCCAATTATTATGTAGATTACACTGAAATTTGATAAAATAGTTAGTTTTTGATGATGATTACAAAACTATTTGTAGCACAAGTCACAAGTGTAAAGGTCAAAAGTCAAGTCAAAAGCGTGAAAACACAGTTATATAGTACAAAATTATTTAAAAAGAAACTTTAGGATTTGATTTGAGGTCTTCACAGTTGTCAACAGTCATCCACGTGCTCAATTCACGAAACTAACAAATTCTAATCTAACTAGGTATATACTTATATTGGTGTGATCTTAAAATAAGAGTTTATTATCTAATTACAACAAAATTATAATTTAAATTGAGGAGTGTAATAATATTATGGTAAGTAATGTAAATATTATTATGTTAGAACAGCTGAGAATTGAGGATAAGTCAATGGCATTTAGATAGCATTATGCTGCTGCACTGCTGCGTAAAAAAATAAAATGAATGAATTATACTAGGTATACTATCCCACACAGCAGCCTACATAATATTTACGAGCCGGCCTTAAAAAGAAAGTACCCTCTACAAGCAAAGGATAGGTAACCTTTGTAGATAAAGGATATAAAGTATTTTTGGAATTTCGATTTCGATTATAGAGAACTAATAATTATTATCTTGATGAGATATTTTCAGAGATTAGTAATTAAAAAAGAAGTAGAAAAGCTGAGGAGCTTATAGGCTTAATTAGCTATGAAAATCAGAATTTGCTTTTGACTTAATTTTACCAAATGGTAAAATTAAGTCAAAAGCAAATTCTGATAATAAATGTACCTACTTACAGATAAATGTAATTTATCTGTAAGTGTAAAAAGGCCAAAAAAAATGAAAAAAAAGGTATTCCAAATTCCAGACGAATGAAAACTGAATTCTTCCAAATTCTTAGGATGATTACTATTACATAAATCATTTACTTACCTATACCGTATACCTAAATAAATTTTTAGAAAATTGTAATATATGACGGTTTTTAAGTCAAAAGAGCTTTTTTACGGAGCATGGTAAAATTTTTTTAAATGATTATTATATTCTAT
>JAQIXA010004818.1:0-10558 GCA_034699045.1 Nanhermannia cf. coronata Gr-Ori-00579 | reverse complement strand
TTTAATTTATAAGAATATAGCAGTAGCAGTACCGTACCTATAATAGTAGGGTGTAGGGTATGTATATATATGTTTACCTATAAATTTTTAATAAGCACCCTACTAATGATTCATATGTATTAGGCTTAGGTATATAAATTTTTCAGTTTTTTTGGAAATTACATAAAAGGTTTGGCTTTAAAAGGCTCAAGTCGTCTTAAAAATATTTATTTTGCAATGTATATAGGTAATGCTGTACTGTATTATATATAAGGATACGAAATACAAATATCATAAGAAATATAGCTAATTATATACCTGCCTAAGTAGTAGTAGTGACTAGTAGGTATATGCCATGAACAAAATCACTCTGTAAATTGTATTAGAATTAAAATTACAGTGCAAAATATTCCACAATGGAAATTCTCGTTTTTTGGATCGAAAATTCATATAATCTTTTTGATGGTAAGTAATTCAAAAAAATATAATAATTTTTCATATTTAAAATTTGAATTTTATCACTATAATTTATACAAGATTCAGTGTTTAAATATCAATTTGAATAATTCTGAGAATGGTACAATGGACATTATCCTATTGCTTTTTACAATCTGACTTTTTGCAATTTCGACGCTCAAATCAACAGGGTGCATTTCCATGATTTGCAGAAATAATCAAATTTTTAAGTAAATTAGCTAATCTTATTTTAAAATTATAATTGCTAATTAAAATAGTTAGGTATTTAGTTTCAAAAATTGTATTTTATAGGGGATACTACCAGTAAAGATAGCAAAATGCTAAATTTTCTACTGAATATTACTACTCGTATCATTATTTTGATGTCTATTAATAATCTCCTTATTAATTTGTAACATAGGCATAGAAAATAGAATGTACCCTAATGTTTTGTATATTCTTTGTATATTCTTTGAATTGGTGTACCATATACGGCACGCTAGCAGAATATTTAAGGTATTTAATGTATGTATACAGTATAAAGCACCTACAATAAGTAAAGAAAGGCTAGACTACATTATAATAACATTTTATTTTTAGAGTTATCTAAATCTTGAATCTTGACAAACATACTTGACATTTTTATATAACAAATTAAAGTCATATCGTATATGTATCTGTAATGCAATAATACAAATCAATTAAGAATATTCATTTTTAAAATTTGATTGAATTTAATAGCATAATTTTCTGTCACTCAAATGGTAAATGGAAGAAAACCAAGATACATAGAGGAATGATGTTTTTTTTAATTCTCTACTTTTATGCCTTATATATTGCATTCAAGACCTTATATTAGAAAAATTCAGCAAACACCTTTTAAAAATAGTGAATATTAAGTTGCAAAATAGAGCTATATATTTTTAACTTTTTTACAAATAGGCTGGTTAGCTACTCGTCCACTATAAGTTAGACCTTCTTAATTTATATTTAGTGTTAGTACCCTACATTAAAATTATGAACAAAACTATCAATTTTTTTAAATATTAGGGATGGGTATAAAGGTGCGTGTTCCAATTACAGATATCAAAGTATTTAGAATTTCAAATGGTCATTTTTATACCTAAAAGTTGTTAAAAGTACATATTAATAGCAGGCCAATATATTCAATATATCATCGGCGTAGAATTACAATTACAATAGCAGATATTTTAAATAGGTAGGATTCAATTTCGAAACCAAATCTAATAAATAATTAAACCTTTTTTTTAATCTTGACTCGCCAATCTGATGATTAATTTTCTGAAATATTTATAAAAATTGCAAAATTAAATTCTTCAAGCCTAAAAAGCCTTTAAAAAATTTATTTAAAATTCTAATAAGAGACATTGAACATATAAATCTAATTATTTACACACATAGAATATAAGTACCTTATACTTAGATGCCTTTTAGTAGTAGTGCAAGCAATTAAAATGCTTAGTGCTCGTCATATTTAACTTTGATAGTCAATTATCCGGCATTACATAATTTTACAATTTTATGTAGTTTTAATAGATAGTACTCGTATAATGGATGAGTATACTTACTCTATAAGTATCCTATCTAAGCAAAAAAGTTACAAAAGTCATTTTTAATTGGTTTGATAAATCGACCTAGAACTTTCATTTACAATTAGATATAATTTTTAACTTTTTAAAATGTATAAACTACTATATAAAATAATTTATATAAAAATTACAATTTTTTTTCAACATATTGGTATCTCTTTCGGGTAAGATATTTATACACCTTACACATGAAATATTCCAAACCAAATTGATGTATTTTTAATTATAGAAATAATAATTTTCTTGAAAATTTGCAAGAAATTTTGGATTATTCAGAACAACGAATGCCTAAACCCACTACGTTTATGCTAAATATATTTGAGACTAGAAAAAGTCCATTTGATTGGAACATTGTTACAGAAAAACCGATAATTCATACAATAGAATCAGTTTTAAGAGATCCAGAAGATTATCTGATTCTTGAAAAACAGACAAGACTACGTTGGAAGGGATTATTCTCATTTATAGTAATTTATTGGCTTTTTGATGAAGCTCAGATTGACCCAATTTTGGCCGAAATTGACCTAATAGTAAACCCACGCCGAGATCGGCTAATTATTTGTGGAACTGAGGAAATTATAAAAATCCTCATTACCAAAAAGTGTATTCAAAATTTTAAAGAAAAAATTCTATTTGATATAAAAGGTACTATTTTTACTGACCCGCCCTCATATGATGCTGGAAAATTGATGCAAATTAGAAAAATCTCAAAAAAACCCGAATTTAACCCAACGTTTGGCGGAAATATCCGTGGTGTTCATTTGAAATTGGCAACATGTGAATTCAGCCCTTGGCATTTTAAAATTTTCCAGGATAAATATGGACATGCTGTTGTTGATGGCACAGCTCCCAGGATTATGCAAGAAGTTGGAAAAAAATTGAATTTTACTTATGAAACAACCTATTCAGGATATAACTATGCGACCCAGTTAGAAAATAAAACTTGGACAGGTCAATATTCAGAGGTTTTTTATCGAAAATCTGACATTTCTTTCCATTGTCATGACATAAGTTATACTTATGGGGTCGACAATCCTAGTTATGGACTTGTACTGACACCTATAAATATCCTATATATAGTCCCTATCGGATCCTTTCAACTTTATTGGTAGACTTAATATTAATTACCTACCTAAATATAAAAATTCTATTAATTAATTAATATTTAAAATTAATAGGTACGCGTTTTTGCTACCTCTAGAGTTGAAAGTTTGGATCGCATCAATTGTGACGTTCATTTTGTTTGTTGTTATTCAATATGTGATTATGTTTCTGAAAAATGGGCGGAAACATTCAAATAAAGTGTTAGATACTGCTTATCTTGTAAGAGTAGACGGTTAATTTATTCATAAACTTTAAAAAATTAAGTATAGGAAAGATAATTTGATAATCAAATTTGATAACTTTATTTAGGTTCCTTTTGGCTTACTTACTGAGCAAGGTTTAACAAATATCCCGCAAGGGGTCAGATACACATCACTGTTTCTACTCTTTGCAGGGACGATAATTGGTAATAATTAATAATTAGATAATAATTGGATATTATTGATAACTGGTATTTGATTATAATTATAGGTACAGGATATAGATCAACTTTAAGGGCTAACCTGTCTTTTCCTACTCGAGAAGATATCCCGATGACAGTAAGGATTTTTACCTAGAAAAATATTTAAAATTGAGGGGGATGCGCTAATTTACCGCTGATTTCGCATTTTTTAATCTCTAAAAAATATTCAAATTTAAAAAATCATGACCTGCCCCTCACATGACCTCTCACAATTACTCTAATATATTCGTATTTTATTCTAAAAAGGTTGAAGAACTAGCCGAAAGAAGAGACTACGATATAAATATGTACAAATACGGATCAGTCGAGGTCAACTATATCAAATACAGTCTAAATCCTGCTCTGATCAAAATCCAAAAAAGAATCAGATACAATTCAGATTTTGTCAAATGTATTCATTCATCATTTTTAGAAGAAAAAACAGCATGTCTCTCATGGGATGTGGCTTTCAAAATTCAAACAGCTCTCACAATGACAATTAATTCCCAATTTGAACCAATGGTTTATTCAACACCAATTCGTCGACTCACTTGTAATCTGGTTTTTCAGAAAAATTCTAAATATGCTGATTCCTTCACAGGAATCATTGGCGGTCTTATAGAGTCGAATATATATAAGAAATGGGAGAATGAAATCTTCCATGAAGCCAAGGTCAAAGGTCGGAAGACCTTATTGAAAAATAAAGAAAAAAGTTTGATGTACAAAAAACTTCAAGAGAAAATGTTGAACGATGATTCGGGTGAGAGTTCCTTAACTTTTTGGAGTTTAAGGGTTGTGTTTGGAATGATTCCAGTTGGAGGATTTTTAAGTGGGATTCTTCTAATTATTGAATTTTTATACAAATGTAGGGAAAATGTGTATGATATTAAAAGTGACAGAAGAGCTAGTATTGAATTGAACACTTTTTGTTTTGAAAAATGTGAGGATGATGTTAAAGAAAAGGATGTGGAAGTAATAGAGCCAATCCTAATGATTATTTCAAAATATTTGAAAATTTATAATAAGGCATTTTAATTTAAAATTCTGTTTTTACAAACTAATTAATTTCATTATATAATTGACTCTTGCTAACGACTAACGACAAGTAAGGTTGACAGTTGACAGCAAAAGGTGACTATTTGTATTCTTTGACCAGAAAACATAATAAAATGAAATATCTACCTATTACCCTTAACGTTACCCTTACCCTACATACCTATATTATTCAAGTACCTATGTATCTTTATTTTTATATTATTTTATATTATTTATTAGGTATACTAAGATTTAATTAACTATATTTTAGTTACTTTTTAAAATCATTTCTGATACAACAGCTTAAACTTTAACTAGTCAAGAATATTTATTCAAGTTTAACAAAATTATAATATTTAAGATAATCATATTTTGCATTAACGTAATCTTTAATAACAATTTTTTTTTCCTTTTTTGACTCGAATTGCATTGGAATGATAGATTGTATTATAAATTATAATTTCTTAATATAAATATAAAGCTAAAGAAATAAATGCATAAATTATACATAAATATTATGGATAAGATATCGTGTGTCAGACTTCAGATCCATATCATACGCAATTTTTATAAATATGTAGGATACTTAAAAGCAATTTATGTAAAATATATTTTTCATTAAAAGATGAAAGGTGAACTTAAAACATTTTTTAAGTGCCCTACCAATTATTATTAAAGTAGCATATCGAGTATTCAGTATTTAAAAGGTTACAATTTAAAAATATTATTCAAAAAAAAAAGACTTTACCATATTTAACATGCCGTTTTTTATAATAAAACTTCAATTTTTCTTCTGCTTGCTATTACTTCTGGTATTTGGACCGGCATTTTCTCTGCTATCCTATTAAATTTAAGTAAAAAACAAAATATTTTAACTGGAAAATAAAAGTAGGTCATCAAAGTTGTAAAGTTAATTATATTAACAATCTATTTAAGAACTTACGAATGTGATTTCGTCTACACTAGAATCCAATCTTAATTGTGGTAAATTCTCCTTTAAAATTGAAAAAAAATATTATTCATTATACAAATGAAATTAAAGATCGTCTTAATTTTAATATTTTGAACATACATTGAGGAAATTCAAAAGTCCAGAGTCATAGGTGAAATTAAAATCCGTAAGTCGTGTACAAAATTCTTCACAAGTTATGGTCCCTTTCATCAAACCCCGTACTGATTTTCTTAACTTTTTCTTTCGCTTGCTAGTAAGCGATGGATTCTTCAAGACATTCGAAAGGAAATCTCTGCACTTTAAATTGCTAATTTTCTTGTTAATTTCCTTTAATAGTTTTTTCGATTCTACTTTTTCAATAATCAAATCATCTTTCTTATTCTCCTCCAATTTCACTTTTAACCTTTCTAGTTTCTCAAGTATTTGACCCCTATGCTTTTCCTAAGATATTTATGACAAAAATAAGAAAAATTATGCAAATCCACGAGTTTTTTTTTAATTTACCAAATCCTGCAATTCTAATTTGATCAAGTGAGATTTATCATTTGAAATTTCCTCAGAATCCGAGTCAGAACCATCATCTGAAGAAATAGTAATTTCAGCTAAAATATTTGGTGGTGGTTTTTCAAATTCTCCCAAACATTCCAAATCATCTTCATCGGAAAGCTCAATTGCTTTTGTTAGAATTTCCTTATTGTTTTGGCTTTGGAAATTACAATTACTTTGGCCAGAATTTGCTTTTTGTTTTGGTTTTTCAGTTGATTCTGCTACAGTGCCTAACTGTGGCCTAGCTGTGGTAGCCTCTTTTTCTCGATTTGGATTTGTGTGAGAAATATTTCCCATTTGATTAATATGCTGATATTGATTACGACTTTGAACTGGTGTTCCAGCAGCTGTAGGTTTAGGGTTAGATTGAGCTTGAAAAACTGTTGGGTCTGTATCGCTCGGTTTTGAAGACATTAACTCTAGTTTATTTCCCAAAATTCTTTGAAAAAGATCGACATTAATTTTAAATCCATTGAAATAAAATTTAATTCTTAGATCTAAAAAAAGAAAATATGATTTCAGTTTCAGTTAAGGTATATAGAAAAATAGGGCACTTAAGACTTAAGGCTACAGGCTAGAACAAATGAATGTAGAGTACTAACTACTAACTACTAACCTCGATTCTCTTTTTCTGTAGCTTGGGCTCCAGCATTTTTAAATTGTGATTGGATTTGGTCGAAACTATTCCAACTAGGTAGAACTGTTATAAATGGCTCTTCATAAATTTGAAAACTAAAAAAACCAATCGTTGGAATAAATATCTGTGCTCCTAAACAATAAGAAAAAATAATTTTAAAAGTACCGATGTATTTTAATAATTTAAAGCTATACTATAACTTATTAACTTTAACTTATTAACTCTCTTTTTTACTCGTATAATACTACTTACTTTGAGAAAGGGCATAAGAGGATGAGTTGATAATTATTGTTAAGCCTTCAAGAGATATTTTCAATATGATCGGAATCCAAGGGTTCACTTGTGTTATTTGAAAATTTCCAAATATCACTTGATGACAATATATTTCGAATGATAATGGTGGTGGTATTTGAGTATAAGAAGGAACTTGAACTGACGGCATTTGAGTATAAGGAACATTAACATGACCTGACGACATTTGAGTATAAGGGACTTGAACTGACGGCATTTGAGCATAAAAAGCTTGAACTGGCGAAGGCCTAGACCACTGAAAGTTAATTGTAGGAGCAGTAGCTGCAGAAAATTGAAATGATGCTGTTAGATTTTGATTTTGAACTACACCAGTAGTAGAAGTAGAGGCAGATTGAATTACAGGTTGTGAGGAATTTGATTGAACATGTAATTCTTTTGAAACAAGAACTGGAGATGGCTTTTTCTTTTCTTCAAATAAAAATTTGTTTCCAAAGAATGAAGCTAAATCTCCCCTTCTTTTCTTACCAATTAAATTATCGAGATATATTTGAATACTACAATCTGGAAAAAATTTAAATCAATTGCTTTTGATCGAATTTCAAAGAATCAAGCAGATTACAATTTCTAATCTGGTACAGATAAAAATAAATTACCTGAAACAGTAGATTTGTTCAAACGTGCTCCACAAATTAACATTTTTCTCAGAAACAATGGAATTATTGATTCGACAGAGCGATTGAAAGTAATTTCAAAAAATTGATAACTCCACCTGTTATTCTGAATTAGTTTCCAGAATTTCAAATCTTCGAGTGATTCAAGACACATTTGTACACTACCTATTTGATAGTAAATAAAGATAATTCATTTTCAAAATAGCAAATAGATATATCAAAATATCAAAAAAAAAATTTGTATATTAATTTATCATTTACCACTTGGCGTATTTATAAGCAAGAGAATGGTATTTGGACGAAAAATATTAAGAGTGATGCTATTCAATTTATATGGTGGTAAAATATATTCACCGAATGCAATATCGTTGCATCTTGCTTCAAAAAATGATTTGCTACAATAAAGAGGACTGACTTTCAATCCAGACTGTTTCATTATTGTGTTTGACGCAAAGTAGGCTTTTTTGCATAAAATTTTTCTTATAATTGAAACAGCTTCTTTACTTAGTGGGTTGAAAAGGTTGACAAGAATCTTAAATGCTGAAAAACAAAATAAAAAGTACAATTATAAATATATTAACAAACTACAAGTTACTGTTGAGTAAATATTAAAATTTCCAATTAATTAATTTCTAACATTGTCTCGAGTCTGATTTTTGCATGGTGGGCCAGCAGGTCTCTAAAATTTGTTGACGGATTTTATTTACTGTAACAGAACCTTCCCTCAAATAGAGATCAATGAATGAAAATTGTTCAAATTTAGATTTTTCACCATAAAATTCACATATTTCAACTTCTTCGACTGGGATATAAATGATTTTATCTTTATAAAACAACCATTGATTAAAAGATCGATATAAATTATAAAACAAACAAATATATTAATAAATAAATAATTCATTACCCTCATTTTGATTGTAACTAATCGCAAATCTAAATTCGATATTCAATGAACTAAGCATTAATTTCATTTTAATGGCATCCTTGTTCAGTTCAAGAGTTTTCTCAAAAAGTTTTATATGACTGCACTCTATTAATTCTGTTGAAGGCACAAGTTTAGGTATACGGACTTGATAAAATGTACTTTGAAATCTATCCTCATAAATAGTTTTAAATACAAAAATGTTTTGGCTTAGAAGTCTTGAATTGGTTGTAAGCTTAAGATACTTTGCTAAAAATTAAAATAAACTGGTATAAGATTAATATTAATAAAATAAAAGTATGATATTTAGATATATTTATTAGAATTAGTAATAGGCGATAGGGATAGGGATAGATAGGCATGGTAATGATATTATAATAATAAAAATTAATACGAACCATTAGTAGTTGAAGTTGAGAAAGATTTTCCAACATTTGTAACATCTTTTCCAATATATAAAAAATCATTTTTAACCAGAAACAATGTTGTATGTGGAATTAAGATGTTGATATATTTTGTATCGTAGATCTTAAATTCAAGAACTTGATCATTTTCTATTTGAATTACTACAATTATAAAATAAAAGAAAATATCATCTTTTAATTTTCCTATATCAAATTAAAACAAAAGGTTAAAACTATCTTACCCTTTTCCTTGCCACGATAATTAACTTTAAGCAAAAGATGATCTTTTGAAATGGACAATTTGCATTCTTCATCAAGAAAATTGACCGTAAAAAAACCATGAGAGACAACTTCCGAACATGTTGTTTCGAATAGAAAATTAGAAATTGCTGAGGTAGATCTCTTCTCCCCTAAAAATCTTGGCAAATTATCATTAGATTTCCTTGTAGCTTTCTCGGGAACAACACTAATTTCATTCATATCGAAGGTATTTCTTCGTTTGTCACATTTTGGTACAGTAAATGACGAAGGTGTAATAACCTTTTCAACCTTTTGGATTTGAGTATCTTTATTAATTTCTAACTTCTCTCCCAATATCTCTTTTAATTTTGTTTTTCTCAAATAATTTAGTGAATCGGAATTATACGAAATTTTAACTAGATTTGCACCTAAATCAAAGGTTTTGTTATAATTTTATACATAAAGTGTTAAGTAATTAATCTAATTAAATAAAGTTGAAAACAAAAATAATAAAATCCATTTTACCTTGAAAGTCAATTAGAGTAGCATGAGATTCTTGAAGAGCTGTCTGAACATTCAAAAAAGCTTCTTTTTTTGTCCAAATTTCAATGTTACTTTCATTAGTGTAAATTTTGCATTTAATTAGAAAATTCATTGGAATTTGAACATGTATTGCTAAAAAATAGAGAAAAAAATATTATTTTCAATTAAGTACAGATAGTAGATATCTTTAAAAAATCATTTCTGCTTTGAATAGACAATAAGATAATTTTAATACCTTTTGAGGCCAATGCAGAAGTCTTAAGAGATATTCCTCCATCAGACTCAAATACTAAATACAATTGATCATGTCTTAAAGAATAAATACCACAAAGTATTTTTGAGCAGCCAATTATTTGGATTGTTGTCGTATCTGTTTTTCGATTATTGATTAAATTAGAAACAGTTGGCAAAAATACGACTTTATCATCTTGGATTTCAGGTAATTCAGAAGCTACAATTTTTGATGATAATGGTGATGTAATATTAATTTTAGAACTAGTTGTAGCAGTAGCAGGCATGCCCAATTGTGTTCCAGATTTTAATTTAAAGTCGAATCTTTCTCCAAATAAAGCCTTAATCTGATTATGTTCATATATGGATAATTTTTGGCTGGTTTTTATCTTCAAAGAATCTAAAGAAGAAGTGAAAATAACAACGATGATTAATGATTATAATAAAAATAGATTTGTAAAACAAGCCAGCTTCGCTGGCTTGCGCTATCAGTATATTTAACGGTCGAAGAATTTGAGCAATTGATATCGAAGG
>JAQIXA010004817.1:0-10562 GCA_034699045.1 Nanhermannia cf. coronata Gr-Ori-00579 | reverse complement strand
AGGTACAACATATCCAAAAATCAGGAAAATCAAAAATCTAAATTTTTTTTTACAACAGAGACCTATTAAACTTGCTCCTATATTTATTTTAAATCTTACTTTGACCTCAATCTTACCATTCATGTAACTAATTTTATCCTTATTATTTCAGGCTCATCAAAACTTGAGGAAGCATGTTTGTGGAGTTTGCAGCCAAGGTTTCAACAGGAAATCCAGCTTAACCATGCATCAATTTATCCATCAACTTGAACCACCAACTTATCGATGTCATTTCGAAGGATGTAACTTTTCTACTATTTGGAAGATGAACTTCACCGCACATTTGCAGAAGGAATTAAATGAAAGAAGATTCAAATGTGAAGACTGTGGATTAAAATTTAATACTTCAAGTGAGCTTTGTCATCATGGTGCTACACACTCTGGAATTTTGTATTTCTGCCACTACCCAAATTGCCAAGATTATTGTCCAACACCTTACCGTGGTCATCTTCAAAAACACATCAAGCTGAACCATCCTGACTACCTCTACAAATGCACGAGTCGTGGATCCTGTCAACTTCAGCATTCTTATTTTCCTGATTTTACAAACTTCTTCAATCATAATGTTACAGGGTATCATCCTGAATCCTCATCTCAAATTGAAAATCTCTACCCGAATCATCAACAAATCAAGATAGGAGAAGAAGGCGATCAACAATTGGCCCGAGAATTGAAGGAAATGTTCGTGATCACAGCATGTTCTTATGGCAAAATGAGGTAAATTAACTTAATTCAATATCGTGTGACGTTTTTTTCAATTCCAAAGCACTTATAGACTAAAAGTACTAATACCTATATTTTTTTTATCTATTTTTAGGGAACCAATTATTCTGAAGCTGATCAACCAGGATTAGGAGCCAGAAGATCGATTCTACAAAGGACTTGGACCAAGGAGGAAGGAGTTGGAGTTCCCGAGATTTTCAGCACTTCCAGATGGAATCAATGTTCGAGATGCTGTCTGTTTGAAAGATTCATCAACACCAGTAGAAGCTAAAGCCATTGTGGAGATCAAAAATCCATTTACAGCCAAGAAGCAGAAACCTGAAGCAGCTGCTGATCTATTGCATGAAAGATGGAGACTGTTGTATAAAGTCAGAGATCAAGATGGAAAACCAACTAGAGAGTTCACTATTGCCAAAGGGAGTTATGTCGAAGGCCAGCTAGCATCGTATATGAAGATTTTTGGAGCTGATGTTGGATTTCTCGCCATTGGAACTGAAGGAGCTGAAGAAGAGCAAGTGGACCAATGCAAGATGTTTGAGATGACATGGGACGAGGCTGATGTTTGGTGGGAGTGTCACTTGCCTGCAATACGAGTTCTTCATGAAGCAGCAGTTCGAGATGATAAGACCTTCACCTACCGAGATGTGTACGAGTACATGAAGAAGAATTGAAGGTAAATGTTTTTTCAAATTTCTATCCTACCATTATTTTCAAATATCTAACTTTTATTCAAGTACAAATTACTTATGGCTATTTTCTTTTATATTTTCCAGGACCAGGACTAACATCCAGTATTCCCTGCCAACTACTCAAGGACCTGTCTACTCAACCTCAACTGGAGCTTTATTAATCATCTCTAATCTCACAATTGACTCTCACAATGGACAATTCTTCGTTTTAATTAATTATACCCATTATTCTATTCAATCATTAGTCAAATTGTAGTCAATTATTGTATTTAGTATTTTAATTTGTTTTACCTTGTATCAATTGATTTTATTTAATTTAGAAGTAGTAATTTTTTAATTTAGTCTTGTTAGTCATTTTAAATTTTAACCATTGTATTTACGATTAGTAATTAATAATTCGACCAATTAGTATTTTTAAATTTAGAACGTAGTCAAGTTTATATCTATTTATCTCGATGTTTTTTTAAGCACATATACACCTATAACCATTGTAATTTTAATTAATCAAGTGACTATTTTATAAACAAAAATAAACAACTTTTTTATAAACCAATCAAATCTTGAAAATCAGAAATGATAAATTTATTCTCTATTCTTATTTGGCATTTATTTTCTTAGCATACCTAGCTAGTATACTTTAATATAGAGCCGGACAAATTAGATCAATTTAGACACAGAAATAGGTAGGTAGGTAGATATTTTTTTTTACTATGAACAAGTTAGGAAATTGGTAATTAAATTAGTCTTTTAAGTAGGTACCTACTTATTATTAATTCACATTATTAGTTACCCTTGATTATTTTTTGATTATTATTTTCTTCAATATTAGCATATGCACTTAGGATTTATGATTAGTTTTTAAAGTAATATTGCCTGTAATTTGAAACAAAAATTGTAATGCTAGGTAATTATTATTATGCAACTAAACATAAGTAGGTAGTAGGTAGATATCGAATATCGTAGACAATACTTCGTAGATAAATGTTACTTATCCTTAGATAAATATATAGTAGATATTTAGCAATAAATTACTTACGTTTTCGGTATTGAAAGTTTCTATACACTTTTTGAGGTGAGATGAACAAGTATGTCATTTGCCACTAGATAGAAAAAGCATAAACAAAAATCAATTACCAATCACCTCACTAATTTAAAAAGATTACAATAATCTTGTTTATCGATTTAGTTAGTTAGTTCGGCTCTGAACTGAAAACCCTTTACCCCTAATTCTATAAGTAAAATACAAGTAAAATTGAAGCCATATTCGGCTTTTCAGAGCTAAATTAAACGAATAAATATAAATATAACCAAATTATAATAGATTTTTTACCAGAGCGAATTGAAAATCCATTTGATGGAATCGTAATAATCTTCTTAAATATTTATATCTCTTGGCCGCAGCTGACATACAGCCCCTGAAATAAAAAAAAACAAACAAATCATTCTTATTAAATCATCTGAATCTAAATATCTAACCTAATCTAATAAGACAAAATGACTTTAGAAATATTTAGAAAACATCAGCTCTATTTATCATAGAATTCAGCTCAGAAAAACCAAAATGTTACTAAATTTTACAGTACTGTTACTAGTGAAAGTAAAGGCAAGAACAGGTGTTTCAGAGCTGAACTAAACAAATGAATGACAATTATCAGTATTAGATTAGGATTAGTCTTCATCTCTGATTTTGACAGTAATTTACAACGCAATTACAAATTATTTAGGTACTAGACTAGTATTCTAATAAAAATGACGATTTTAGGTATAACACACAAATAAAACAAAAACGTAACAAACCAAGTGTCCAACCTAATGTCAACAAAAGGTCAAAACAATTAAAAAGGTCATAATAAAAATAATAAAAAATGCAAACCTATGTGTAGCAGGTGATGGAAGTGAGGATGAACTTGATGGATAATTGAAATTTAAAGGGCTCTGTGTCCGACTGGAATAGGAGGGTGATGGGGCTGAGACCGAATTACGTTGTGAGCTGCTTTCTGAATACATTCTAATTACAATTAAAATTACAATTAAAATTACAGCAGATTACAAAAAAAATTGAACAAGAAATATTTTGATTTTTGAGATTTTTGATTTTGATTTTGATTTTTGAGTCAGTTTAAGTTTGAAATTGAAACTTGCATGCCTTCATATAGTCAAGTGTTGGTAAATAAATAGACCCAATTTTGACATTTTTGGGCCTTTTGGTCAATTTTTGACATCCAACACCAAAACATCACAAAAAAGTTAATTGCAATTAAGTGTCGAAATAGTTAAAATGCAGTAATTATAGTAGAATATGTCTTTGGACAATAATAATCCAAAGACAGATTTGTAGTACATTTTTAGTGGATTTTTTATGTGTATTTTTTTGTGTATTTTGTTTGTCTTTTTTTAATTATTTTAATTGCTATAATGTTTGGCCGACAAAAGACCCAGATTGACATTAAAAAGTCAACACAAAAGCTCCTGGACACGAAGAAGGATGTACCGACGAGGCTGAAACATTTAAAACTTATTTTAGGTAAATTGTATTTTTTGGATTTTTTATATTCATTAGTTCAGCTCTGTAAAACTAGATTTGAGATTATAAATATAAAAGGTATTTTATATGCTCTGCTCTTACCATTAGCTCTTGGACACTTTGGAATAAGTGTCCAGTTTGGATTTTATATTTGAACAAGCTGCATTTAAACAATGATTTTTAAGGTTATTTTTTTTGCTTTAATTATGGTTATATTTACTTTTAGATTATGTTGAAATCTACGAAGCCAAGATATTGTTCTCATCTCATTACTCGGCCATTTACCAATTGGTCTATGAAGGGATCATCTCAGCTGAACAGGCATTAAAAATTAGGGGTGGTAAGTGTATTTTTAATTATTGATGTCATATGGTTTATGATTTTTTATGATCTTCTAATTGTTTGTGTTTTCTAGTCCATCGAGCTCAAAGAGAGGAGCTGGAATGTGCTTTGTTACTTTTAGAAAAGGTTTTTATTCTTTTACCCGATTTGCTCCACTGTCGATGGCAGTTTCACAGCATTTCTATGCTTATGACAAAATTAAATCATCCTGGCAATTCAATTAGATTACGTAGAGAATCTTTAAGGTAAATCTTACATTTAATTTTTCTAAAATTATTTAAGCAAAACTAATATTCCTTTATTTGTATATTTTTGTAGATTATTTATTTTATGGTATCAGTGTTTGGGTTCTTCAGCATCAACTTCTGTCGATAAGTTATTTGCTTCTTTAATCCCAGATTTGTTGATGGGTAGTGATCGCTCACCTTGGTCTGGTACAAGTGGAAATCAAGATATCGAGCCACTGGATAATACCCCTATTCTTCCAGCCACAAATGATGAAAGACAACCTGAGGATACAAATTCTTACCTATTTGAATGCCTACTCGATTTTATTGTTTCACAAGTATCGAAAATATTATGGAATGATGGAGCGGCGGTATGTCCTTGATTCTTTGTTTTTTGTCAAGTTGTTGATTGTAATTTTATGTATATTTTTTGTTCTAGATGTGGGCTAAGAGCTTTAATTTTCTCTACGAGAGATTGAAAATTTTATACATTCCAAGAATTTTTCCAAATTATTTCATTAAAATGGATATTTATAATCCAGTTTTAGGTATATATTATAGCTAATTTTTAGATATTTATAATTTAAATTGCACGAAAAACCATTCATATATTCAATTATTTTTTTAAACAGAGCTACCTGAACCAAGATACAATACTGATTACTCAAACAATCCTACAATTAATTGTCAAGTTATATTTATCAAATGGATTTCAAATTACGTTCATTCTGTGTATAGATCTGCAGACCAGTAAGTTTATAGATAAATCAGCATTATAGTTATACTTATTGTACTTTTATGTGTCATTTTTTAGGTTTAATCCAAATGATATGCAACATCACGAAGAGCGAAATCCTTATGAGTAAGCTTAATTATTAAAGTAGGGTATATAAAAATATTTACATTTATAATTTATCTGATTACTTTTTAGTGATGTTGATGTGAATATAATTGCTAAAAATATAATACTGGGTAGCAGAGAGAACATAAATCTTTTACATGAGGTATTCCGTCGGGCCTTACATCTAAACTTTTCACATTCAGCTGCTGTTCGTAAGTTTTCTGAGTCTATCCAATCAAGATGTAATGTAATTAGTAATTATGTATTTTAAAATGGTTTCTATATATGTATTCTAGGCCGAGTTGTATGTGTTTATAAAGATTGGATTCAAATGAATGTACCAGAACTGCCTATTTTTATGCTCGAACCTGAAGAATCTGATACTGACAATGATGCTAATACAATGAAAAATCAAGAAGAAAAATCTAAATCTTATTGTGATAGTTTAGGCTATATGAATAATAATCGAATTGAATATATTACTCACCTAAGAGCGGGTTCACAACAACTGTTGAGAGTATTTTTTTGTAATTCAGGTAATTTGGAAAAAATATCTGATTCTCAATGTGAATATATCGGAAGTTCTTTAATAACATTGTAATTTATTTTTTAGCTTCGGTTTTTTTACTTTTTCATACACCAAAAAACGAAACATCGGAAAATTCCTTTATTGAAGAGCAAGTTGATATTTGCAAACGAGTTCTTAATATATACAGGTTAGATTTCAATATTTACGATATCATTTTCTTACGAATTTTTCTTTTTCTGTAATAGATATGCTGTGATGAACGTAAGAATGGACAATTTTACATGGGAGCAATTACTAATTGTGATGCTACATATTACACAAAAAGTTTTAGATAAATCATTACCTCGCAACTTTCTCAAACATTCTGAAACATTAGGTTATAAATTAGCAGCAGCACTATTTCAAACTTTAATAGTGAGTTGGGTGAAAGCATCTTTAAATGTTCCAATTTCAATCGAATTATGGGATCAAATTGAAACTGTCTTGGCTGATTTGATATCTAATGAATTAATCGTCGAGTGGTCAAAGACAATGGAAACCCTGACCCGTGTTCTCTCTAAACACGTTTACAATTTAGATTTAACTAATTTACCATTGGATAGATTATCAGAGCAAAAATCAAAGAAATTAAGAGGGAATCGAAGATCTGAAACATTTATAAAAGATGATTATAAATCATATTCATCTGATGGTCCAGCAAGCATCAAGTCAACAGATCCTGATAAAATATTTCAAAAGTGTAAGACAGACAATCAGGATGGAAAATCACTTATCCTTCCAGCATCAGCGGCCATGAAATTAAGAAAAACTCTTGTACATCAGAGAAGTATTAGCGAAGGAAATATATTTAAAGCTGCATCAAGAATTCACCATCATCGTCATCATGCAAATTCTGAAATTAGTAGCACATCTTCTGAACATCATGATGAAATCCAATATAGAAGAAAAAAGTCGAAATCGTTAAATTCCATTGGAAATGTTTCACAATTTGAGGGCCATGCACCTTCTTCTGTTCAAGGACAAAGCGATTGGGCTGAAATATCTTCATCGACAGCCAGCTTAGACAACTCTTCTGCAATTCATAATATGGATGATCATGAATATACTTCAGCAAAGCATGAAATAACTGGTGTAATTGCTGGTGGGAAAATCAAAGGTTGGTTACCTTCAGTTTCATGGATTTTGTGGAAAAGAATGCTTGGTAAGTAGTAAGTAGAGTAGTTGTCTCACTCGTTTTTTTAATTTTTAATTTTTAATTTTTTAAAACATTCTTATTAGGCATTTTGGGTGATGTGAATAATTTTTCAAATCCAGAAACATTTACACAATTTTATCAAGTTTTAACAACTATTTGGTCGACACTTTATAAGGTAAATAAATAATTTCAACTTCTCTATCACGTTATCTTTTGATTAGTTTAGTTACCTAATTTGCTATTTAAAAATTTATAGATAAGAGAAAATCAAGGTGTGAGTGTTGAAAATACATCAACTCCTCAACCTCCTAGGATTGTTCCACCACTGTCTCTAATCTTACCTTGGTGCTTGCAATCATACGACTGTAAATCTGAAGAATTTAATAAGGGAAAAGTGTTATCAATTGCTCTACTTTCAAATATCACACTTGTCAATCAAGATGTATCATTTAATCATGAGTATTTATGCAAATTTTATTCTATTATTCACAAAATAATTAATTCGAAAAATCAAGAGTTGACTAATGAGCTTGTAAAGAATTTGGGATTAAGATTTACATCAAAAATGCTCTCAGGATTTTCAATGTTATTCCTGAATTTTGTTCAAGCTTCTCATTCAGTTTTAAGTCGTGGTGACTTAAAAAAGGTAAAAAATAAGCAAACAATAATACCTATATAAAAAGTAAGTTTAAAAGTTTATATGATATTTTTGATTTCTAAATATAGTCACCGCGAAATGAAGCCTCCTGTTTATTGGGATCTATTTTACTAATTTCTGAATTGTGCAAAGATCTACCTCAATTAAAGCCAAATACTTTGCAGTTTCAGCCAGTTTCAAGTCTTCAAACCAAAGATGTTGTCATTTCCTGTCTAATTAAATATGGTATGTTTCTGTTTCTACTGCAAAGTTTTTTTTCAATAAAGTATTTTATTTAATTTTTTATTTCTAGCCAAAGTGGAACCTACAGCTCAAGCAAGATGTATAATCTTACAGTCGTTGTCTATTTATCTTTGTAAACTGCTTGTAAAAATAAAACACAACGATGGGAAAAAACCCGAGAATGCAGTACAAGATAATCAAATAATTCAAATAATACAACTTTTATGTGAATCGGTCAAAATCAATGCTAAATCCGTAGCTCTTGTCTCCAGTGACATTTTACAAGTGCTCAGTGAATTTTCCAACGAATTGGTAGCTCATTTTCCAAGTGTTTGTTCTCATATTTTTTTGGTAAGTTATTACCTAGTGTTTACTTTATTTAATTTTCTATTTTATTCAATTTTATTTTATCAATTTTTTAGTCATTGAGGATTGCTCTTCAACAAGCAATACCCTTAAAAGGAAAATCATGGTCATTTGGAAAGCCATTTGAAACAGAAAAGAGATTCATCATTTCAATAATTTACACATTAGGAGAATGGTGTATGAGACTCCCTTTAGAGACATTGGTCAACATTTTATGCATTCCAAATAACGGTGATTCATTGAAAGGGACGATTCTCGATTCCATTTTCGAAGTTTTAAATAAATTAATAAATGGACATCAAAGATCTACTACTGAAGAAGAACCTTTTATAGGTAAGACTACTGCGTGCGCTATTTTATATTTCATTTTTCAATTAAAAAGGTGTTAAATTACTTGAAATTCTTATTTATAGAAGGCTTTGATTCGAATATTCCTTTTGATGATTTGCAATCAGTTGACTCATCTAATGAAAAAGACCAAGGAGATTTTCATTGTTTAGATACGATAAAAATTGCAGCTTCGAATCTTGTCCATCTTTTGTTTACTCAGTTGGGTCATTTTCCTATAGATTATTCATCAAGATGCGGATCCATGATTTCTGAGAATGATGATATGCCTGGAAATTCTGAGTGGTCTAATGAAGAATTAAACTCGAGTATATTTGCTTTACCGAATCTGCAGGTATTAAATATGAATAAAACTCGTTTTTGTAATGTTTTTTAATATTTTGTACCTATAAATTTTTTAGATGTTTGCATTGGAACCGCAAAATTTAATGTCAATTTCAAGACTACCAACAGAAACAGATTCAGATGATATGACAGAATCTTCTTCATATTTAAATCAAACTCGAGTTATTGTTAGAAATTGTAGTGGAAAATTTACTTGGGATTTTACACCTTTAATTTTGCCATCGGATGATGAGCATGATTCACAAGATATGCATTTATATGAACCACCACCTCTTGAAGAAATATATCCATCAGCATTTACAGGGAATTTTCCTCCACTTCAAACTAACAAGCCGAGATTAAATATAAGAAAAAGACCAGCAGGTATAGGAAAATAAAATTTTAGAGCAATAACATCAGTAGGTAACTAAACATATTTTTTTAATTTCAGGGCTTTTACCTACGCATGAGAACACAAACCAAGACATGGATAATTTAGATGATGTAAGTTTATATTGATTTTTTGGATTCTTGTATCTTTAGCTTAAATCTAATGATTACTTTTTAGCTTCTCGGATACATAAGTTATACAAGTCCAGAATGCCTACAGAGAACAAATAATGAACAATTAGATGAGCAACTTATTTCATTGTCAAAAGAGCACGAAGATGATATAATTGGAACAGTTGTAAATCAAAGAAATATTGAAGCTGAGTTTATGAGAAGATTTGACCATGATTTTATGTATGTCAATTTAAATTGTAATTTTAATTTAAGGTTTTTTTTTAATTTTGATATTTCTTTTTTAAACTTTATAGGTTAAGATCAAGTCCTATATCCAGATCGATAGATTCACCAATTGAACATGGAAGTTGTAGTAAAGATATTGAAGTTTGCTATCCAAAAGATTATATCAAACATTCATCATCAGTTGGGATGTCAAATTTCTTTCATTGTAGAAGATTATTCAGCCTTTTAGGATACAATAATTGGGAAGAAAGACAAAATATTCTATTACTAAATAAAGATGAGAGACTTTTGAGAGAATTGAAAAATCTTGATTCACAGGTTTTTTATTTAAGGATTCTAAACTGTATTTAAATGATTTTGATGATGATTTATATATATAATAATTAGAAATGCCGAGAAGTCCATAAAATTGCAGTGATTTACATTGCTCAAGGTCAAGAGGATAAGCAGTCGATTTTGTTTAATAATGGCGGAAGTGAAATGTTTGAGGAGTTTGTTGCTGGATTGGGTTGGGAGGTGGAATTAGAAACACATACTGGTTTTATGGGTGGTTTAAATAGGAATAAAAGTTCTGGTGAAACAGCACCCTACTATGCGACAAGTTTAATTGAAGTCATGTTCCATGTGAGTACACGTTTACCTTCAAACACTGAAGAAAGTTTACTCAATAAGGTAAGAAATTGAATAATATTCCTTTTGATTTTGGCTAAAATTGTTTATGTATTTATTTTTAGACAAGGCATTTAGGAAATGATGAAGTTCAGATAGTTTGGTCCGAACATACA
>JAQIXA010004816.1:0-10562 GCA_034699045.1 Nanhermannia cf. coronata Gr-Ori-00579 | reverse complement strand
ACTTCGACTTTCATGGCCAGATAGTAATGCCGATAGTGACAAAAAAGTTTTGATGCCTCTTTTTCAGGCTAAATATCCCAAAAAAAATGTTACGATTTAATAGCATCCCTATTTTGGATTCATTTACTCCTTGTTTGAAATTAACCCAAGAATTGTAAGTATTTTGGGTTAATTTCATACTATAGGTAAAATTAGATTAAAAATATCGGGCCAAATACAATCAAAATAGGAATGAAATTAAAAGTGTATAAATATAAATAGTTAGAGCTCAGTAAAATTCCGGATTTTATTCAAATATTTTGGATTTAGGGCTTTTCAGCACGAGTTTTTCTTGGGATTTTTGGAATTTTGTATGGATTTATGTCTTTAAAAAACTTAAAAATTAAGAAAAAACACTGCTCTAATACACAAAGTTTTAAATACTAACCAAAACATTTTCTCCTTTGCACAATGCCTTGAAGACAGCCTCACGGTTTTGGACATCATCTAATTTTCCAATCTTATTATTTCGTTGCATTTTATAACGAACCAGTGGGATTTCGCTATAAGGTATGACTCTTCTATTGAAAAAATTTCTCTCATTCTCGATGAAATATTCATCATGCTGTCCAAAATTAAATTTATTTTTTATTAAAGTTTTAGAAAAAATTGACCATTGAGAGCTGTAAATGAGTTTTTTATGAATGATTTTTGATTATCAGAAAATTTGTTTCAAAAAATGATCAACTTTTGCTAAAATCGATTAAATAAGCGGCAATTTAGCTATTTTTTGCCAGATATATTTGTATTCTTGAAATAATATTATGCTAATTACCCAAAACATTGCCAAAGAAAGTGACATTTCAATTTCATTCAGTGGAATTGAGCCATCTTTTTCGGTTAAAAGAATTTCTTGAGCCAATTGGAACCATTCAATAGCTATAAAGATATATGTACCAGAAGTAAAATATAAAATAATATGAGCAAATATTTAAATCTCGATTTACTGAATTACAATAAAACTTCTTTTTAAAGGTGAATCTAATAAGAAAAATCTGCATATATACAGATATAATAGAATATAGTCATTTTTTTAAACTGAAACATTTTATGTAAGGATAAATTTTCTAATTGCCCTAATCATAATATATGGGTATAACATAGCGGTCAGGATAAATTTTGGGGTATCAAATTCCTTTGATTTACCTAGTGCAAATTTCCCTGTGTCCAATGATCTTGATCCAATTAGGAAACAACTGCGAGCATCCAATTTTTCATTTGAAATTTCTCCGCTCACAAATTCTCCAATTCTCATCTAAATTAAGTTTAATTTCACATTAAATAATGAAAATGAATTTAAAAGAAATATATCTAGACCTTAATATATCTAGACCTTAACCAATCAATGCTACTTACAGTAAAAAAAATTCGATAATTTCATCATCATTTTTAAGATATCAAAATCCTATATAAACCCGAAATTTAACTTTTATTATGCATGTTTTTCTAAAATTACTTGAAGATTCTTGAAACATTTTAAGTCAAGAGACTCTAATTATTTAGAAAAGAGATATATAAGGACCTGTTGTGATTTACAAGTTTATTCAGGGTTTAAAGGGAATATGAAATCTTAAAAGAGTTGAGGATATTGTCAATCTCTCTACTGCGGGCAAAGCCCTATCTGGATAAGTATTAAAATAAAAAGAATTACAGTTTTTAGATCCATATCATAGTGATCAACAATTCTATTGATAGCATCAATGCTTTCAAAAATATCTTCAATACTAGGCCAATTGACCTTTTCTCGAATAAACAATTCGTCAAGTTCTAAAAAGTAAAAAAAAAATCAAAAGGATATCATGGAGTTATAAAATGGGCTTTCTGACTTTTATTTGAGGCTATAAATAACATGAAAATGCCCGAAAGCCCGAATATATTCTTTCAAATAAAAATTTTACAAATTATTTAAGCAATTTTTTAAATTTTTAGTTACCTATGGTTAAATCATAAAATAGAAATTTTGGAAAATCATAGTATCTCCTAATCATTTGGAAAATGTACAAGATATTTTGTTTCGAGTCTTCATCATCTGCCAATTTGTGACGGTGATTGTCCCGCTTTTTAGCTCCATTTAAGAAATTTGAACAAATTTCTCTTTGTCTAATTAGTATTATAAATTAGAATAATATATTAGATAAACTTATTCATAACCTAAATCTTAAAATTGTTAACTAAATAAAAATTACCTATTTGTGAAATTTTGACTAGATTGTGCCTTTTCCATTTTAACCACCACATCGTACTCGAGTTCAAAAAGTTTGCTCATTTTATTCACAGATAGTGGATAATTAGTTGGTAACTCAGAAATTGTCAAATTAATCTGACTAATTAAAAAACACAATACAATCAATGAAAAAAATGCCATTTTAACTGTATTTATTTGATAATTTTTTATAGATTGATTAGTTGAAAATATGACCAATATATCGCCTAAGGATTTATATTATTTTTAGTTAAGGTTAAGTTTTAGGTATAAATTTTTATAATAATTAAGAACTTTGTATAATTTTTGAATAACTAATACTAGGATTTAATTATCTACTCATAGTTAATTAATATTGTCCGAGCAAAGCTGTTATGTGATTACCTCAGTTGATTCTTATAAAAATTAAATATCTAATTATTTCATTTTTCGGTGTCAAATATTGGGTTAATCAGAAGTCAAATTTGAATCATTCCTTGAAATTTTTATATTTTATTAAAATGAGGAAATTTATAAGAGTAGCTTGTATCCCAAAGTTTGGGTCTATCTAAATTATTTTTATCAAAATGGCACTACCAGATCCAATTCAAGGTCTTTTATTTTAAGTTTGTATTAAAATTGGTTCAAAATTTTGAGTAATCCTCTGAGATAACATGTAGAAAAACGGACAAAGTGCAAATTTAATAGTATAAGTGCCCGCTTCGCTCAAACAATTATATACCTACTTTAAGTTTTAATGTTTCTCGGAATTAAAGCCTAGAAAGCAATATATATTATAAACTTTTAATAACCCGGAAGTATTAAATTTTTCATATTAAAGATAGTTATTTAATTGCAAATTAGTATACCTATACCTATTATATATTTTACTATACCTACTAAAATTTTAGGAATTAAGTATGTATTGCAATAATATTTTATATATTTAATTTCTAAAGTAATTGAGATATTAATAAAAGATATATTTTATTTCACTTTTTATTAAAAATGATTTTAATTTTGATTTTAGTTCTTCAATATCTTGTGCCTATTTCATTTTGTGGTGAACAAGAGGGAGCTATTTCACCTTTACCTTCATTCCCATCAAATATTGACAATGTGAATTCACTTATAAATATTGATAATTATATTTATAATAGAGTGATTGAGGCTAAATCTGAAATGAATTTCACAAAAAGGTAAATACAATTTTTTTTACGAGCACTTTTTATTCAACTTTGATTGCATTTTGACTGCTAAAAACATTTGTGTGTCTGTGTGTTTTTTTAATCAATTCATTATTTTTAGTTATATTTAGCATAAAGGACCCATATAGGGTCTAGTTGTGCCATTTCAACAAAAATTTTATATTTTCCCAACTCTTGTGTACCCAAATTTACCCCGAAAAATGGGGTAATTTGAGTTATTTCAATCCCTTTGTTCCCACAAATAATAATTAACCAAAAAGAGTAGTTAATTATATCCTAGTAATAAATGTATTTTTATTTTCCTAGACAGAGAGACATTCTTAATGAATTTACTTCGGAGTATGAAAAAATTCCAACAAAATTCCGAGGTGTTTATCAAGGTTATCATCCAATTTTGCTCTATGGACTTGTTCGGAGATATTCAAGACTCCCTACAGGTCTACTTTCCCCATTGTATGAAGGTAAATAATATGTCTATTTAAATGTAATCTGCATATTTGTGCTTTAAAAATTTGAGCCTAATATCTCTATATAGTTTGTTTTTTTTAAATCACATAGAATTAACAAAACTTTGGGAATCGCATGGTTTTGGATGGCCTGACCTCTATGATCTTCATGAAAGCATTGACTCAATTTTACGACTTCATGATTTTTATGATATGGACATTAACATGGTAGAATTATTTAATTATTATAAAACATAATTTCCTTCTCGAATCGAAATTGAAACATTAACATCGAACCATAACATTGAAACATCGAAACATATCGAAATAAAATTTCTTCGTTATATTCATCATGCTAAATTATTTATATTTCACATATATTTCAACTTCAAAATTTATAAAAAAAACATGATTTAAGTTCTTTCTCGTTCTCAAAAAATAATCTTGCTAAAAATAAGTACATACATCATACATACATCTTATATTTTGTAAGACATAAATGAAATTTTCAAATTACTTTACAGCTAAGATATGGTCAATTAACACACAAGAGAGCCAAGAACATTAACCAAGTAAAGTTCAAATTGAGTGCAAGAGACTGTCTTCAAATTGGACAAAGAGGTTTGTATAATGAAATGTTTGACCCACAAAATGAGGTCATTTAAATTGAAAAATTCAATAAATTTCAATAAATTTCAATAAATTAAGTTTTATTTTATCATTATAGCAATTCAGACAGAACATTATGCAGTAGGGATTGAATGGATGGAAATGGCTCATAAGATTTTACTTGAAGAGTCTGATGACAAAACTACCGCACTACCAATTATTGAGGCTCATCTTTCTGATGCAATACTCACTGTAAAGACCTTTCAAAAAAACCAAATTTCAAAATATTTTCTTGATTGATAATATTTTTCTTTTTTTCCGCATGATCTAGCATGATAGAGTACATAACATGACAAAAGGAGAGCAAATATATTTATACGAGGATTTACTATTTACTTCAAAATATAAACCCCATGGTATTAAACCAAGAAAAGTGAAAAGTTTTGTATACCAGCCTGTAAAAGGATTCATACCCAATAGTTCAGATAAAGAGGGAATGAAGGCTAATTATATATCATTGTGTAAAGGTGAAGACCTATTGGTAAACCCATATTTCTTTAAAATAAATAATTTTTTTTGTCGATCGAAGTATTAAACCCTATTGTAATAATTTAAAATGATTAAAATTTTATATTTTAATTTATTAAAATGCTCATTTCTACCATTTTTGCTAGTAAATCTTTCCATTTTATGTCAACAAATTTGACTATTTTGATCAGTCTATATTAATAAATCGCAGACTAATAAAATAAGTATATAAATGAAAATTTTATAGATAAAAAAATATGATTTTCATTTTAGCCGGAGGAGCGTAAACCTTTGTTATTCTCCACTTATAGTCAAGATTTCTATTACCCCGAAAAAATCGAGTACCTTTCTTTAAAACCTCAAATTGTTAAAATTTACGATGTTTTTGGAGATGAAGCACTTGAGTATCTGAAAACAATACCGGGCCTTAAAACCAAGCTCAGATATAGTCCAGAAGAGCTCAAAGGTGGCGCTCATTTCGCTCTTGAAGCATATTTGAAAAATTTCACAGACCCAAAATTAGTCAAAATTTCGAAAAGGATTTCATATGTAACTCGACATATCAATTATGACATTACACCTGAAAAGAGCACTTTTGATGCGGGGTAAACAAAATAAACATCCAGTAGAGGTCAGGTCATAAATTTTTATTTATTTTAGTCTACAATTGAGTGTGTATCCTCCAGGCTCTCAATTTCCTATTCACCAAGACATGGTAAGTATATTCTGTATACCTTACTTAAAATAAATATCTAAATATGTAATATAACTTGGTGGGTATTATAATTTTTCTAGGTTAATAAAGTGGACAATGAGACTTATAATGCATTTAATTCTGGGGATCGACTCACAACTATATTAATTTATCTTACGGATACAGAAGCTGGTCATTTTAAATATTTTATATTCTATCATATAATAAGATTATTAATATTTTAACTATACTACAATATTCAGCATTTTTTAATTGGCATTTTGAAAACTAGGGGGAGACACGGTATTTGTTCAAGCACTAGTATCCAGTAGCCCAACAAAAGGAGCGGGTCTATTCTGGTTCAATCTATATAGGTATGAGCTAGTCGCAAATATGTTTAAAATAATCTCAAAAATTCTTAAAATTTGAAAAAAAAAATCAGAAATGGAAGATATAGAACTGATATCATGCATGCAGGTATGACTTGTACTATATTGATTAAAAGATGTACCTTACTGTAGTGTATATTTTTTAGTATAATTATGATTTTACATTATTTTATCATTATCATTTTCAATAGGTTGTCCTGTTGTGGCCGGCCGTAAATTTGGTAATTTAAATAAAAATGCAAAGATTTTTAGAATTTAATTTTATAAAATTTCAAGTTTGATTTTGCTACATTAATTCTAGTTTAATTTTATCCTTTTTCTTAAATTTTTTTTTAGTTTTAATCAAATTAACAAATTATTCTGGCCAAGAAAAGACTTACCCTTGTACTCTGAAAGCGTCAGAATAATAATCAATATTCAATTCAATATTTGTTAATAAACATTTACTTATTAATTAAATGTTTTAAGAGGCATACAAAATATGTAATTATCAATAATTTAGCTACCTTTGAGTATCTTTATAATTAATGTAAAAAATGTTTTTAATTAAGTACTCGCATACTTAAAGTAAAAACCTGTAAAAAGTGTCTTGAATTAATTGGACCCTTGTAATACAAAAGTTGTTACATTGAAAAAATTTATCATTTAGAAAAATAATTAGTAGAATAAATTGACATTTTCTATTTATCAATAATAAAATCTTATTTGATAAAAATTATTCCAAATGAAAATGTTCACAAATATTATTTATATACTTTTATTGGCAAATTTTACGCATTGTTCATCAAAAATATTTTGGAATTTTGATTTCAATAATACATTAAATCAAGATATAATTGTTGTTCAATCTGGGGATTATAAAAAAATGGAAATATTTGGTAAAATTAAAATAATTAAATTACCTAGCCTATTACCTATATTTTACTTTTAAATAAGAGTTGGTCAAACTGGGAAATAATATTAATTATGTGACACGGTATCAATACCTAAGAATTGACCTCAAATCTTCGCTTGTTATATTTTTTCTAAGAAATGAATCAAATATTCATGGACTAATCAATGGGGTAAAATATGATTAAGTATTATATTATTATCATATATATTTAGGAAATATTTTTTAAAAATGAATTTAAGGATAATAGTTTCCGTTCGCGAAATTATTTCCCAGCTGACACAATTTATGTAAATTTTATAAATTTTCCAATGAGCCGGTTCAATAAAAACAAAATTATAAACTTTGTTGGACTCGATTCAAACATTTTTCTTATTCAAAATATTCAGAATGATTTGGAAAGTCAATTTTATGAAATTTTTAACATTCGAGAGTCGAAATTTGTTGAGAAATTTTTACCTAAAAATGAAAAGACACTTGATATTTATGATATTTATCAAAAGTACTTGAGACGTCAGAATTACTTTAAAAATATTGAAATTCGAGGATTATACAATGTAAATAATATACAAAAATGAAGCTATTCTATAAAGGTTTTTAAATAATTTTTAATATTATCCATAGTTGGTCGATGCTGCAGAAGGAAAGAAAGAGTTAATTAAATTTCATTATAATGAGACTTTAAACACAGTTTCCTATCAAAGTGGAAGATTTGTTGAAGAATATCGTAATCTTAGGGATTCTTTAGGATTTCTGTAAGGTTTCATAAGTTATTATGTTATGACAGATGGCCAAATTCGGGTTTTTCAGAACTTGAATAAAATTGACTTGATACGATATCAGGCTATTAAGGCGTGCTAACTTATAACATGTTCTTGTTATATTTTAAACAGATCAAATAAAACAAAACTCAAAGAGTATTGCTTGTTTATTAAAATATTTAGAGAAGTAGCTGTTGCACCTGACCTGATCAAAAAAGTGAATCGATCAACAGATGGTAATATAAAAGCTGCTTTATATCTTGATTTTGGTGATATATCTATTGGTCAATGGGAAATTCCGGAATTTAAAATAAATGCCAAAGGAACACTTCATTCTCATTTTTCACAAAAGTAATTTTATAAATGCTATTATTCGACGTTCTCAGATATGCAATTTGACTTTGACATGTTATATACATCATATAAAAGCTAATTATAAACCAAACATGTCCTTTTAACAAATTCAAATTCAAATTTAAATATTCTATCTCAATTTTTATATTAATTTGTATAGATTGGAATTGTTTTTTGTTCAACCACCTGCAAATACAGTACGAGATGTATTTTTTCAACCATTTTCTACAACTCTTTGGCTTGTACTCGTATTCATTTATTTTATTATTTTTATATTCGGTTTGATTATCAATTTAATTGAAGAAGAAATATCTTTAAATAATATATTTGAATTATTAATTTTGATTGTTAAATCAGCAACCTTATAAGGTACGGAAAATATTTCGCATTTCATATGATATTTTCGACTTTTAGGCCTTTACCATGTTAAGACTCATAATATAAAGAAGGCCAGAATGCCCATTATAACCCGATGATATCCTTAAGAAATCTTTCAAAAGGGTTTTCTGTGTATTTTTATAATTACCTATAGATTAAACTGATAAGTATTTTTAAATTTATTTTAGGTCTTGAGCGCGTAATAATTAAAAGTAAATATATTTCTGCTCTGGTCTAATCTCAATTATATTGGGAATAATGGTCAACATTTTCTATTCTACTAGCATTATATTTATTCTATCAAGAGTACCAAAGTCAATTGAAACTGGAGAGGAATTGAAAACATTTAATTACTTTTTATACTCTGATTATGAAAGTCCAACTGCCTCGTCTTATATCAAAGTAATAAAGCTAAAATTATTATCGAAAGTTTCGATATTTTGCAATTATAGAAAAAGATTTCTTGCTATTTTTTGATTTCAAAACTTCGTTTTTAAAAAAATTGAGTTACACCAATTTGCATTTTGACAAAATATCGAGATGAGCAATTCGTTACTTAATAGGGAATATGTATAAGAGTTTTAGGTCTTTGCATTTTAAGTATTATATGAAAGCCAAGATAGCCCAATATAACCTTTATGGATTCTTAATTTGTAAATATATTTATAGTTATTGGGGCAAACAAAAGACAATAAGAAAATTTTCATCCACATTGATGAAGAAATTGAAAGATTTTTTTCATCCAAAATCGGCGTTCTCACAAATTATCGCGAATTCTCAGATGGAGTTTTTAAGCAGGGATATCCAGTTCATAAAGCTTGCGAAAAATTGACAAGAGTTTTAAAATTTAATGTCCCATATTACATGTTCGTTAAATATGGGTCACATCTAAAAGATATTTTTAATTCAAAGTAAGACAACTAAATACTAATTTTGGTCAAGTTTTTGAACTTTTCTACTTTTTCATTATGCATAAATCATTTTTTATAAATTTTGCTAATTTTTTTTAGAATTCTTTTAGTAAAAGAGCGTGGTATCCAGTCAAGAATTAAATTACTTTTTCTCACTGAAAACACTATGCTTTGTCCTGAGAAATCAAAATACACGATTGAATCGTTAAAAATTCAGGATTTATTTACTGCTTTTGCAGTCATTTTATTCGGGTTGATAATTTCATTAGGAGTATTTTATTTCGAAAAGTGTATTTCAAAATATAGACCACATGTATCTGTAGATGCTTAAATAAAATATAGATTTAAGTTTAATCTGTCATGTTAGTTTTAACTAGCTATTTGTGTTGAATATTCAGAAAATTTGGTTAAGTTTGATATTTAAATATAACATATTGGTAAAAAAAAATTCCAATGATCTGTATAAAAAAATCTAATATTTAGTTAATAGAGACAAAATTAAATGATTTATATTTCTAATTAATTCAGGCAGTATATGAATATAATGTATAATGTATTTTAACCGATCAATAATGATATCGATTATATTAAAAATAATGTATTTATGTAAGGTTTAGTCCTTAGGCCACTTGTATAAATATTTCTATAAAAATTTAAACCTTCTTTATAATAGGTACTTCTAAATCTCGAATAAGTAAATGCAGTAAAAAAAAGGATAGGTATGTCTAATGAAATTGCTAAAATGCTTACCAATTATTTTGCAATTTATTAAAATTATAATTGAACGAGCTATGCCGAGCTCACTATAAATGACAAAAAAAATTTTTGTGAAAAAATGTTTTTGAGCCATTTCTGACCTGACCTGAACAGTTTGAGATAGGATCGCCAAATTTCGAACATAGATTTTGTAAATCCAGCTCTATCATTTTAAATAATTTTAAATTTTACTTCTCACTTAAGATTAGATGGGTTTATCAAGCTAAATCATTCGATTCTATAATAGAGTAATAGTAGGATATATAGGGTAGAATTATACCTAGTAGTGTAAGTTTGTTCCAAAGGGCTCTAGTGCAAAATCCTAACATACCAAAATCCTAACATACCAAAATCCTACCTCCCAAAATCCTACCAAACCAAAATCCTACCGAACCAAAATCATACCGACCGAAAT
>JAQIXA010004815.1:0-10565 GCA_034699045.1 Nanhermannia cf. coronata Gr-Ori-00579 | reverse complement strand
CCAAGTTTGTTCATCTACTTTTAGATACTCTTTACCGTTTCTCAAAAATCATAATACTTTTTGAGTTATTCACGTATAAACATGTGGTCATTAGCCGTGACCCACCCTGTGTATATTAGTAAAATAGCACTTTTCTAGAGAAATTTGAAACATGAAATTTTGGAATATTTTTCTTGATTTAAAGACATTCGGAAGTTGACGAAATTTTTAAAAATTTCTACACTTTTTTGTCCTTTTATACCGATGAAAGTTAATGAAATTTTGAATATTTTGACTTGCTGATATTTGAGACTTGACAAAGGTCATTTTGGACCAAGTGGCCAGGTGAGGGTGAGTATTGAGTTCGTTGTTTTTGCAAGCTCGGCGTAAATTTGGACAGTTTTTCGAGTCGTGTTTTTATCGAATTGGAGCAATTACTAACCCCCATGTTAGAACACATTTACTACTACAAAATCATACACAGAATTCTACATAGGTAGTACATATTATACAGAATTGTACTTAAATAAGTATCAAGTACTAGAAATAGAATAGATTAATGTATAAAGAACATACTTCACTTTTTTTCTCTGGCTCAATATTTTTCCCCAGAGCGACAAAAACTTTGCAAAACACAAAAATATAGAAATCTAAAAAAAATAAAACCAAATAATTTATAGAAAGGTACTCAAGTACGAGATAGAGGGTACCTTATACTTCCAATCGTAAGAATATTTTAATGTCAAAATTTTCTCAATTTTTAGACGCAGGGCTTGTATACTTATGTTCAAATTTTTAATGATCAAATCAATTCGATATTTTCATTAACTTTTAACCAATCATTAATTTTTTAACTAGAAATTTCGCTTTTAACTGATTAAAGATCCTGGGAAGACATCAGTATTTTTAGTTAGTTTTGGAAATCTCTATTTTTGTTTACGTTTGGCAAATCTTTTTTGTAATTAAATTATAGGGGTAGATTAGGAACAGTTCAGAAGCATTTTTGAATTTTAGGCAGACTATTTGTCAGATGAACCCGTTGTTATTTTAGGATGAAATCTGTCTAACATGGGAACCTTTTAATATGTATACAAAAAGTTGAATGTGAGACAATATAAGATCGAAAGAGTAGTTTATATATGTATACATTGTTTATGGCAAAATAATTTTGTCAAATTATAAAGGTCAAAGGTTATGAGCATCGAATTTAACATGGGACCTGAAAAAATTGAGAATCGGAGCTAATGAAAGAATTGGCACGAACTGCTCGAAATTCAGATTAAATTCGTTCGATTTCTCCAAATCCCATGTTAAAGAATAGGGAAATTACACTTCAGATGCTCATAACCTTTGACCTTTATAATTTGACAAAATAATTTTGCCATAATCAGTGTATGTATTTAACACTCTTTCGAATTTGACCTTTTAAGGTCAGTAGCTACCCACATTGCCCAAAATATTTTACGTAAAAATGTTGATTTTGCTGTGAACTTTACATTAAATATATAATATGGTGGGATCGAGGAGTTTTGGTCCGAGATTTCAATTTAACCTGGTAAAAAAAGTATTGATAAAGCGCCATTGATCAGTTTAAAATGAAATTTTTTGAGAATTTTTCTTATTAAAGATCGACCTTGACTAGTGTATATCTGGAAAAAATTGTTTTAAATTTCATTTTCATAATGAGATCGAGTAGTTCTAGTCCTTAATATCCATTTACCTGGTTAGATATTTATTTATTAATATAGATAGATTTGAGTAGGATGGTCTCTGTTGGTCGGTTTGTCGGTCGGTGTGGATGAAAAAGTGATTTTTGGTTTGGCACGGATTTTGTGATTATTTGGTGTGAGAAATCGACTCGACGTGATAAACGACTCTCGAAACAAATCTCTCAAAAATTTCAAAGAATCTACTCGTATAGGTACTCATACTTGTACTTGTAGATACAAAATATCCACAACTATTTATAATTCCTGCTTTTCTTTTATGGACACAAATAATGTACTTAATATGTATAGTATGTACATAGTTCTAATAGTTTTTACACCATTCTAATGACTGTAATGGTAAATTAGCTCCATGTACAAGTACAAGCTTAATCAGCCGAGAGATTTTAACGAACCCCGTGCCTTTAAATCATACAAGTACATACAGTGAAAAAAAAACGAAAAAAATCTCTTTCAAGTATCCACAAAAATGTCCAAATTCAAATAATCCTTCAAAATACAATTTGAAATCGCCAAGTTTTCAATTTTTTTCCAAAAAATCTCAAATTTCCTTAAGATCTTGATACAATTACAAGATAAATATTTTAAAATTTTGATTTTTTAATTTTTTTGACACTTTATAAAGGTATTTAGAGACCCTAAAAGGAGAATTTCTCACATAAAAAAAGTGTTTGTAAAGATTAGAAAGCTCGTTAAAATAATTTTTATTTTATTTTATTCAAGTTCACCTGCCTGTAAACACAAACAACAATCCCCCTTAAATCTCCTTATTAAACCCGGATTAGAATTTTTTCTATCTCTCAATATGATTACGATTACGATTATATTAATGCAAAATTACAATCAATTTCGCTTCAACACTTTTGATTAAACTCATCTTTATTACAGCTACAAAACTCATTCGAGTTTTTCCATAAATTTTAAGAGTTTTTTTTGTGACTCTGATTTAATTTCATCCCTATTTTGGCTGGATTTACCCCTATATTTTTGGTCTAACTTTACCTCTTTAAGAAAATAAGCCAAAATTTTTTAAAAATCCTAACCTAAACTAACTTAAATTTAAAAAATTTGGGTTAATTTCATACAGGCGTAGGATTAGACCATAAATATAGAGGTAAATTCAACCAATATAGGAATAAAATTAAACTTTATACTTTTATGTTAGCTTCAGGCATAGTAGTACCTACTAGTACTATGTGTAGATTGTCAAAAATTTCAAATCAAAATCGAATTGAATACCTACTTATATTATTGAAGGGCCGAATTCAATCATTAGCCATTCAGAAAGCTCGAAAAAAAAATTTTTAATCAAGTTATTCGAGACTTGCAAACTTCCTTCCAATCCAATCTATTAAAAATTTTAAATTTTTCAAATTTTAGAAACAAATAATATTTAATGGAATACAAATTGGGAAAAAAAAATTTCAAAATTTTTTGAAAATTTTAAAATCGAGAAAAGACTGTATATAGTGTACCTACCTACCGATATATTGCTAACCATACTTTTAATACTGATAGAAGAACCAGTAGTTTAGTTGTTATTAACTGAGAAAAAAATAAAGTAATCTATACGGCTTTCTGGCCTTTCTAATGTTATATCTTATTTAAATACCAAAAAACCCAAAGATATCCTTTATAAACTTTGTAATCTATTTTAAATTTCAAATTTAGCTAATTTTTAAAATAATTTAAGCTTAATTTTATCCCTATTTTGAGTGAATTTACCCCTTTAATTTTGGTCTAACTTGCATGAAATTAACTCGTAATTTTTTAGTTTAGTCTAGGTTAGGATAGGTGTAAAGATATAGAAGTAAATTCAACCAAAATAGGGCTGAGATTAAATCAGATCCTTTTCAAATTCGCAAGTTCACTTTTATTTGAATTTTTGCTCTAAAAAGTTGAATATTTTTTAATAAAATGTCTTTAAAAAACGGTTTAAAACGGGTCAAAATTGCCTGAATTATGCGAGCTAAAAATGGTAAAAATTTGATTTAAAGTCATCCAAGTGCAACCTGAATTAAATTTTTAATCAAGTTGTAAACCCCATTGTTCACATTTGAAATAAAAAAGTCCCGTTTGAATCCAACTTTTCAAAATTCAAGAGTTCTCTCATCTCAACTCAGGTCTAAATTCTAAATAAACATATTGAAAAAAAATTGAACAATACCTATAGTAGTCCTTAACCCTTTAACTTTTGCAAATATTATCCAAAATAAAAATATGAAAATATGTCATGATAATATAATGTTATAAGGGATGATGTATGTATTTATCCGAATTGAACCCTTCATCACTACAAGTCCCCTTGGGGCTTTAAATAACAATTTTGAAATTTTATTTGAATGGAAAGTTGACTCTCGAATTCGAAATTCGATCGAGTGTCCTACGGTTAATAAAACGGATCTCAGGGGACAAAAATGATCCTTAAATTCATTACAACCATAATATCATGTATTATTCTATATTATACTATAACTATATTATGTAGTAGTAGATTATCATAGAGATTATGATGAGAAATAAAAATAGAGAGTCAGTTATTTTTTAGAAAAAATCCTTTGGTAGACAAAAGGACATTGTTTGTGTCACAAACCAAATAAGCAAAAAGACCCCTTAAGGACTCGCTTTTTAAAAAATTCATTTTTTTTAACTCATCGTATTGAATTGAATTGAAATGGTTTGTTTTTCATTTCAATTGGAAAACTTGCACTTTTTAGCTCGCAAAAAAGGATAAAAATAAATTTTATAAATTCGAGTTTTATACAGTTGAATCTCTCTATAACGTCTAGTTTTGCTGAAATTTATTTATCTATGAGATAAAATTTTGCCAAAAAGTCAAAATTTACAAGTTTATGACTTTTAATATACTTTTTTAGACTTTAGTTTAATTTCATTCCTATTTTGGTTGAATTTACTCCTAATTTTTTGGTCTAACTTTGACCTAACTATGAAATTTACCCAAAATCCTAACCTAAGCTAAACTAAGCTAAAAATACTTTGATTTGATTTCATAAAAGATCAAAGTTAGACCAAAAAATAGAGGTAAATTCAACTAAAATAGGAATGAAATTTTAAACACAAGTTTTAAAAAAGTATGTATTAAATGTCATAAACTTGTAAATTTTGACTTTTTGGCATAATTTTTTATCTACAGATATGAGATATTGTGATGCAAAGGTGGGTGTGATCTGTTAATAAAAACCATGCAAGATTATAAGGGTATTATATTATACATAAGTACCCTACCTACGTACATTCAATTCAATAATTAGTAATTATTGAATCAGTATTATTGATAAGTAATTATTAATTACTGATCTAAATATAAATGCTATTCGTTCAATTTAAAAAATTATGAAATTTTAACATTCGGATTTGAACCTTTACAAAATTTTATACCAATTTGTACACCTTTTAAAAATTCATAATTCTGATAAGATCCAGGTCCTGACTTTCTGGTATTTCACAACTTTTTCGAGCTTTTCTCGCAGTTTATAGCATTTTTTTTTACTGTATTTTATCAAAAAACCTTATGGACCTTTAACGTGGTCTTTCTGCTCGTGTTCACATCGAGTGTCAACTAAAAATCAAAATCAAAATCACATAATAATCCGAATTTACAAACCGAGAAAATGAATACAACTTGAGTCTGAAGGACCCTTACCAAAAACTCACATACTCGAGTACTCGGCCCGATTGATTGTTGTATTTAAGTGAAATTTATTTTTTACACATATACATTATACGAGTATATTTTATAGGTATTGACATATTGTTCAAAATCAAAGAAAATAGTACAAAATACAAAATGATTTGTGTTTAATTTCACCCCTATTTTGGTTGACTACACCCCTATGTATTTTTGGTCTAACTGCATCTCTATAATATGAACTTTAGTGCAGAAACCACATGCGTCTGTATCTGTATGTGAGATAAAAATTTTGCCAAAAAGTCAAAATTTACAAGTTTATGACTTTTAATACATTTTTTTAATTAAAAACTTGTGTTTAATTTCATCCCTATTTTGGTTGAATTTACTCCTGTATTTTTGGTCTAACTTTACTCTATTACTCTTTTAGTTTAGTTTAGTTTAAGTTACATTAGGTTTCAAAAAAATAGGTATGTGTAAATTCAACCAAAATTAAGATGAAATTAAACAAAAACAAGTCATAAAAAAGTAATGTAGGTATTAAAAGTCATAAACTTGTAAATTTTGACTTTTTGGCAAAATTTTTATATCAACTACAGATATGAGATGAAAATAAAAAAAGAAGGAATATATGGGTAAATTCAACCAAAATAGGGATGAGATTAAGTCAAAGCCAATACAAAATAATAGGACAAAGTATCGGTATATGTGTGTATAGGGTCCTACTTGTTTGTGAGTATAATTAAGTTGTGAGAAAGTTGTCGTGTTGGCTTTTTCGGTTGATTTGATGACTCGAAAGTTTTTGTTTTTAACTTTTCCCAAACAAAATTCTACTCGACTCGACTCTACAGCAGAGGCAAAAAGAGAGACTTGAAAGTTCTACAACTTTGGGTAGGAAAACGTGCTCAAACCAGCCTTTTTCTACCAGGAAAAAAGTTGATGATTTTTAAAAAAAGCTCTCCTTGTTTGTAAATACTTTGATACACTGGATAAATAGACCTTGTAAACCATGAGGAAAGCTCGAGAATCATCCAATTTACTTACTTATATTAGTATTTTATCCAAATTTAAAATAGGTAGGTATTCGATAAAAAACTATCTAGTAAGAATAGTCATTCATTTGTTGGAACGGAACTTTTGAAAAGATTTTCAAAATTTTTCGCTATTTTTTAAAAAACGGCATTTGGAGGATTTTTAAAAATGAAAATTTTAATTTAATCCTTATTTTGGTTGAATTTGCCCCTATCTTTTTGGTCTAATTTTACCCAAGTATGAAATTAACCCAAAAAGTTTTAAAATCTCATTCTGATCATTCTAAACTAAAAAGAATTTGGACTAATTTCAAATATTTTAATCAAGGCCTTGATCAAGACTTAAATAGACTTTGATTTTAATGCTTGGTAAGGTTGAAACAAGAATATAGGGGTAAATTCAACTAAAATAGGACGAAATTAATCTTTCATTACCCATTTATATTTATATTAAATAGGATATTAAACCATCTAATTGTAAGAAAAAATATTCAAAAAATCAATGAATTTAAATGTTTTTGCAACTTTTGAGAATATTTTCATAATTTTTAACGAATTTTTAGAAAATGGCGTCTGGATTAATTTTGGAATGACTCAAGTTTAATCCCTATTTTGATTGAATTTACCCCTATATTATTGGTCCAACTTTACCTCTGTATGAAATTAACCTATTTTTTTAAAAATCCTAGCCTAATCTTAACTAAACTAAACAAAATTTTGAGTTAATTTCGTACAGGTGGTAAATTTGGACCAAAAAATAGGGGCAAATTCAACAAAAATATGGATGAGTTTAATCTTTCAATAAAGTCATTTGTATATAGGTACTATAAAAATACGATAAAATACGAGCTAATTTTAAGAAATAATTTTGGTTGGATGAACTTTTGAGAAAATTTCCAAAATTTTTAGTCATTTCTTAGAAAATGGCTTTTAAATATATTTGAAATGGCTCAAGTTTAATTTTATCCGTATTTTGATTGAATATACAAGTAGGTACTCAGTATATTTTTGGTATAACTTTGCCCATGTATGGAATTAACCCAAAACGTTTTTAGTTTAGTTTAAGTTTAGATTTGATTAGGTCAGGATTTTTAAAATTTTGCTCTAATTTTATACAAGTTAAACCAAAAATGTAGGGGTAAATAGGGATGAGAATGAAACTTTTATTTGAAATATATTTTACAGAATCATATTGGTGTATCTTTTGAATATTTCTTATTGACCTAGAGGTTTGAAATGACTTTGATTTAATCTCATCCCTATTTTGGTTGAATTTACCGTTATATTTTTGGTCTAACTTTACTTCTGTTTCTGTATGAAATTATCTCGAAAATCATTACCTAACTAAACTAAACCATAAAATTTTGGATTAATTTCATACAGGGGTAAAGTTAGAGCAAAAATATATGGGTAAATTCAGTCAAAATAATGATTAAATTAAGCTTTAGTCGTTTGAAATTGACCTCAAAGGTCATATTTAGCTAGTAAGTAATGATTTTTTTTAAATTCTGACTTGTTCTATTACTACCTACAAGTCACTCTAAAAAATTTAAAAAATCAATCGGCACCTAAATACAAAAAATCTTCTAAAACTCATTTTACTATCATTCATATTTAGTAGAAGAGGGGATTTATTGTTGTGGAATGTGCCGAGTAATTGTATCCTTTGAAATAACTTCAATTAGTCATTTTAAATACCCATGTAGTATAAGTATAAGTAGTGTATCGGTTGTCTTAAGGGCTCCTTTCAACTCCATGAAATAATAAAATTAGTCTCGAACTCAAGAGAAGAGAAATTATCAAAAAGCCGAAATTTTGATGGATTTTTACGCCCAACCCTTTCAGGCCAATCCAGAGAGAATCAATTTATAACAATAGCTTATAAAATATCTATAAATAATTACAAATATCTTACATATCATGCATGTATCTCTCAGTAGTATCTATTGTAAATAAAACGATCAAAATTTACATTTAATGCCCAATTTTTTCGTAATTTCTTCATATAGTTAGTTATCTATAAAGCCTATTTTCGATTAATTGTAATGCTGGTAATTATCCTTTTAATATGCTAAAATAACCTCGTTATAAAGAAAATTTGTAGTACCTACTTATTAAGTACCCTACATATAGTTAGTAAGTATCCTCGTTTAAAAAAGAAATTTTATTTGTGAAATTTTGTTTTACTTGAGAGTTCGATTAGACATCTCACGAAATTTAAGCGAAAGTTTTTCGACTCGGGGATTTTTTTCTAGATGGCAAAACAGCAGCTTGAAATTTCCATCAAGTAACTTCTGAACTTGATATTTTATTTTGAGCTGTCTATGGATTGTATCTTATTTTATAAAACTACAAAATTTCATTTATTAAAATTCTAAAATGTTGAATATTAGAACTATCCTAAGAATTAAAGGTCATTTACAGGTCACATGGAATCCCGAACTAGAGATTTTTTAGGTTTTTAATCGACTCATTAGAGGTAAAATTAGTTTTTAGATTTTTCAAATATTTTGACTTTGTAAACCTAAACTGCAGGAAATCCTTACGATTTTAAGCTTTAATGCCAATTTTGAACAATTTTACTCAAATTATCTCGCAAATTTTTGCAAAATAAAAGTTGTATGAATGATTGATCCATTTTCTCAATTTAGAGCCTAAATAAAATGTCAAAAAACATCAAAAATTTACAACATTTTATTACTTTTGTCGAATCTATTGATGAACCAGGCGAGGTCCATAATTAATAATTAGTGACCCGTAGGGTTGCCAATTTAATTTTAATTTCTGCCCTCGATTAAAGAGACTGCAAGAGATTCTATAAGGGATTTCTGTAGATTACAAAATTACACATTGCAGAAATCTGGATTAGCTCTTGAAACTAATGGTAGATTATTTTTTTTATAGCTCTGCTTAAATTATAAGCTATCTTTTCTATATATACAAGAATACATACTCGTAAATACATACTACTGTCTAATAAGAATAATAACAGTTTTTTGAAACTGGATTTTTTGTAGAATTTTTCATGAAAAAATATGAAAATGTGAGGAATATGTGTAGGTCTTTTGAAATGTATTTTTGTTAAAAACTTTTGAAATTTTATTTACAACTTTTCTTTCCATTTAGACCTTATAGAAGTGTGAGATTCGAATAAATTACTCTTAATATTTCAACTGAATCAGCCCAGTACTTTGTATTATTTCATATTTTTTCATTAGAAAATATTTATAATGGTTGGATTGAGCTGAAGCCTCGAAAGAATACTTATCAGTTCATTATTATTATTCTCATTTATTTATTCTTTATGAGAAGTTTTAGGAAGAAAAAGTTTCAACTTTGTCCAGAGCAACAAAAACTGCAAGTTTTTGAGTCGAAACAAAACTTGTAAAAAAATTTAACTTACTTTTTTAGAGTAGCCTTTGTTCAACAAAATACGAGTAGGCACAAAAAATTGAGAGTTAATTTTCACGTGTTTTTCATATGATTCTCATACATAATAAATAGAATTGTAAAAAACTTACCATCAGATTTCCATGATATACATCTCATTCGATAGAGATTGAACAAACTTAGATAGAACATATTACATGTCATGATACAGCTATGATAATTACTGCGCTAGGGTTATTTTAAAAAAAAACCTTTTCCTTGTGTAATTCCAAAAAATTATCAAAAACTTTGAATTTTATGAGAAAAAATTTTTCAAAGCGCTCTAACTTTTGAAACCGTTGAGATAGAAGCCTTTATTTGGTGTCAAAATGTTATAAAATTATTAAACTTTATGATTACATGGCCTTGATAATTTAAAAACTCCAAGCACTGTATTTTTGGCGCCAAATTTGATAAAAGGGCTATTTTTTGTAGAATAATTCTAGCGCGGTAATTAGAATATCTGGATTATGAGATTGTAATATGTAATATCTAAGTTTGTTCAACCTCCATCGAATGACATGTAGATGATGGGAATCGGGCTGATGGTCTTTGAGTTATTCACTTTCAAAGTAGGTCCATTTGGCAGATTGTCACCCTGTATATATGTACTTAAGTACGATATTTAAGCTAGAAATGAAATCTCAGATTTGTAAAATAGCTAATGAGTAATCCGAGATCGCAATCAAAATAGTTAATTATTGTTGGTAAAATTTAATTTATTTCCTTAGAATATGGTATTGGATCAAT
>JAQIXA010004814.1:0-10566 GCA_034699045.1 Nanhermannia cf. coronata Gr-Ori-00579 | reverse complement strand
TCCGCTAATTTAGCTTATTTCGAGTGTAAATTTTGTCTAAAACTTCATTTTTTTCTAACAAAATTTGAAGTTTTTCACAATTTCTAAATGATTTCTAAGATGATTTCCAAGTACTTACCTATTATCTTTTTCGAAATTTGGATATTTAAACTGTCATTTAAAGTTTTAAAAGGATGGATTTTGCCAAAATTTTAATTTACATAAATAGATTGGAAGGGATTTTAATATTTATATACCTAGGTAAATATAAGGACAAGGGCATTTATGAAATGTTTTAGATGTGATTAGAAAAGTAACTAGGCTTTAATCAACTCACTAGAAGGTTGATTATAAATTGTGCGAGCAAAGCGTTGAAAACTTCTCAAGGTACCCCCATTTTTCGGGGTTGAAGGTCAATTTTCTCTTTAAACGGATGTCAAATTCTTAATCTCCGTCATCGAAAACCTCTAGAACCACTTAAATATAAAGTTATAACATTTTTTGGTTTCAAATGTCAATTTTCGGGGTTAAAGGTCAACTCCCGGGTCAAACGGATATCAAATTCGGAATCTCCGTCACCGATTACTCCTATAGCCATTTAAACCGAAACCTCATTTTGGATTTTTCCCATTTAATTAACATGGGGAACCCTTAAAGGATCCCCTGACCCCAAGGGGTGGGGCAATCTGAAATTTTTTTCGAGCATGCACAACTAGACCCTATAAAGGGTCCTCCATACCAAATATGGTTAAAATCGGTCAAGTAGTTTTCGAGATATGCCGCGAACAGACATACAGACATACAGACAGACAGACAGACAGACAGACATACAGACATACAGACAGACAGACAGACAGACAGACGGACAAAGTGCAAGCAAAGTTGAATAGTAAGTGCTCGCTTCGCTCGCACACCAAGTATGAATAAAGATTTTTTTTCAAATTCTTCTATTTTGAAAAATTATTCTATAATTAGTGGATTATACGAGTAATACAAGAACGATTAATGTACCTTAGTACACACAAAAATTATCAATTAAAACTCCATCTTGACTCTAAATGCCCAAAAATCACCTTCCTAAATGTAAAATTAGGTTTTTAGAAAGTTCTCTCGTTTCCAATTTTTTAAGAAAATGAAAGAAATTTTGGTTAATAAAAATAAACCATCATACCTATATTATCCAGGAACACGAGGATATGATAGGGTACTAAAGGGATGGAAATCATTTGAACGAAGTACTACGAAGTAGTATAAATTATATAAAAATACCCTAAACAAAAATTTCAAAAAATTTAAGTTAAAACTCCATTTTTATCCTAAATGTCCAAAATTTCTACAGAATTTATTTAGATAAAGTTGTGGTGATTTTCTTTCCAATTCCAATACCTATTTTGTCATTACTAAAATGATAATAGAAACCTATAATGGAACATATAAGACAAATTTTTTTGTCCATCTGTAATATCAATTATTCAATGAAAGTAGTTAAGTACTTAATAGTACCTACTCAAAAATTTAATTTACTTATAGGTATCATCTATGAATAAGCTCCATAAAAACTTGGCAAAAGCTACTATTTTAGTAAAATGTGTATCTAAACATAAATAGGGTACTTTTTAAGAAATTTCAAAAGATTCCTTTGATGATTAATTTCTCTATCAATTACTTATTCAAAGAACTGAACTTTGACCAGACTTATTACTCAAAGTAGGTACTCAAGATGACATCATTAATATCCTCGATTGAGTTTAATCCAAAGCCTAAACTCTACTAAACCTCAGCCTAAACTTAAGTATTCTAAACTGAGGTTTATACAGAACTTACTTATCTTATACTATACAGAGAATTATATTTTATAGATTATCCCAAGTCTCTCTTTTATCCTCAAAATCCAAACTTGTGTGTAATAAAAGTACATACAATTTCAGTATACCCTACTCGTAGATATTAGTACTGGTATAGTTAGTTTGAAAATTGTTTGAACAATTTTCAATTTGAGCTGACTCTGACTGAGCTGAGCTGATTGTTTACACAAGAACGAAGAGAGTCAGAAAGGATCCTTGGAAATCTGACACTTCGAGTTCGTTTTCGTAGCTCCATACCCATAATATAATGTACTTGCTTTCATTTATCATAAAATACAAAATACTAAAATACTATCTATAATAATCCATACCATCCTATCCATCTTCAAATCCTCGAAAATCTAAAAAATATCCAAGCATTTTGAACAAAAATCAAAAATCAAATGTCAAACAAAAATATCAGGGATTTTATGTCTCAAAATTGCCGCATTTTTGCATGATTCTGACAATTCTCTAGAAAAAATTATATTCCAAAATTTTTAGGTTAAAAACATTCTCTAACTAATCTGATCAAATTAGTTAATCCTCTGCCTATTTAAGATTTTGAACGGATTCTGTATTCATACAATAGGATATCTGTAAATGCCGTTTTTATTCTAAACCTTTCAAATTTGTCTTTAAATTGTTTCAAGATGCCTCTAGTTTCGGCATTTTAAAAATAAATCTAGATACAATAATAATTTTCTATACATAGGATAGTAACATTTAGTACTTGTATTTCTGCTGGTTTGCCATTTATTGGTTTAATTTTTGATCAAATTACCTAGAATCCAAATGAGTGGGTATATAAATATATGGACAAAATAGAAAAAAATTTCACATATCCATTCTACACAAGATTTTAATGTAGTTGACAAAAAACTCAGGTCCGATTTCCATCTAAAAAATTAGTCATAATTCCTCGATTCTTTCTCGTGAGAACTTTTTTAAACATAAAATCTATTTGCCTAATAAAAACTATAGGCTTTTTCTCAGCTTATTATTAACTTAAAATAGGGCAATGGACTAAACTACACTTTAAAATACTTATACCCTACTCGTACATCGTATATATAGTAGTAGGTAGGGTACTACATATTGACTTTTAGTATTTTTTCTGAGATCTGAGATTTACACATGTATGTACTAGTACTATCAAGTGTACCAAGTAATAAATAATTCAGGTTTGGAAAATTGCTTTTTAACATCTAACATCGAAATTTGTGAATATTTTTTGTATCTTTTCGTGGTTTGTTGGTTGGTATACGAGTATGAGTATAAAGTTCTGCCCACTTTTTTTTACTTTATGAATATTTTATTTTACTTTTCAAATACCTAGATATTTTAGCTTGATGTTTTACAAATAAGTCCTTAATACTAATACTTTATACTATCTACAAGTCCTATTTAATAGGAATTTAACATACTTAAAAGTAAAATTGATCACTGATTACGATTACTGATATCGAAGCTTATTTATTAGTAATGGCAAAATAATATGAAACTCTTATGGGACTATATTATCTTTAAATATAAAAAATTGAAAATATTTAATCATTTTTTTACCAATTTGGAATTTTATTTGTCTTACATTAGAATTTAGAACACAGTATTACAAACAACCATGTTCCTTATTCATTTAATTCAGCTCTGAAAACCGTCTTTTTAGAAGTAAACATGTTCTAAATTTGCTAATTTTTACATTTCTTGATCAAAAATCTATTTTTTATGAGATTGGAATTCTTTAACCTAAATTTTTGATCTATACAAGTAGCTTTAAATTATAGGTTTACTGATCTTGAGTATCGAGTCCCAAAATAAGCAGTAGGTAAATATTCAATTTAAATTCCATTTTTAATCCTAGATGCTCAAAAATTTCTCAAAATTATCTTATACAAGTTAAGGAGACCCGAACCGAAATACACCGAAACTTTTGTGGAAACTTGTCCTGAAATCGTTCAAATTTGATACATTTTAAGAAAAAAGTAAGTAGGTAGACGTAGGGTATAAAAAGCTATTTGATTTATACTTATGGAGGTGTGTAATAAGAATACATTAGGAAGGTACCAATATATAAGATACCTACTTTATAGTAATAAAAATTTATAAACTCAATTTCTCGATTTCTCATTTGGAAGAATTGGAAACCAGCTTACCCATTGAGCCAAGTATTAATTTTATTTACTTTATAAAGTAAATGGTAAATTGCAGTCCACATAATAATTCAAGTATTATACTTATGATATTCGTAGTAGTAACCAGTTTGTATATTCTCAAGATTAGCAAACATCATTATGAGAATTTGAGAATAGAATTTATCCTTAGTAGAGTACCATAGTCTGATAGTCTTATAGTATTTGATGGTTGTTAGCCTATTATTATAGTAAATTATAGTGAACCTGAACTATCATTAAATACAATATACAAATGCTTTACTATAATGGGTAGGTACTCTAGTAAAAGTAGGTAGTACAGATATAAGTTTGTGGTTTACTTCTACTATCTGTATTGGTAGTCTGAGAATTAAATTGCCAACTCTATTAAAATAATAACTTTCTTAGGGGATAAAATTGAGTCCAATTATCTTCACTGTAACGAAAAATTATGGGCTTGAAACGCTAAAATTTAGTAAGCACTTTATAGAGACAGAACCAAGGTCTATAAAGTCTATAAAAGATACCAACTGATACTTTGAATAATGATAAAAATGTTAAACAACTTTTAATAAAGGAAAAATTGATCAAAAATTAGGTGTTCAATAAATGAGCGGATTTTCAACTATGTACAAAATCTACTATTTATGTGCTCAATTCTCTTTTCAAAAAACATAATTAGTATCTATAATAGTTTTAATTAATCTAGTAAAAATATAAAATTCCCTTATACTTACATATATGTATGTGTATGTATGTATGTATGTATATTAAAAGCTTGTAGATACAAGCTTTTAGTAATGCCAAAATAATTAATAGAATCAAGAATTACATAAGTATATTTCTCGAGACTTCCAGTAGTTTCATCAGTTCAAATTGTGAAGTTTGAGAGATTTTGTAGGTCCCTAGTCCCTACCTAACTCTACCTACATTTCGAAAGTCATAAAAAACAGATTTCGATCGAAATTTTGAGAATTTTCGAGAAAGAATTTCTAGAAAAAAGAATTGATTTCTTTTTCAAATACATAGGTACCTACTTCTTGTATTGTAGTAAGTAGTCACAAATTATAATTTTTGATGGGTATATCTAACCTATTTTTCACAATTTTGTACTTTATTTCAATTTGAAGTTTACTCTAAACTCTAGGTATGAGTTAGATTACCCTTTATTTGGACTTGTTCTATTTTGTACTTATGATATTTGTACTATTATTGAACAAGTTTCTGGATGTATTTTTGTATGTCACAGTTGCACAAGTTCAAAATGTACATAAATAAGTGCATAGTTCACAAAATAAACAAGAGGAATTGGGGCTGATGAAAGTTTGCATTAACGAGTTACCTAGTATAAGTATTATTATGAGTTTCAGTTTTTCCAGTTTTATTTTTGAGGGGGAGATTCGATTGGGAAAAGAATCGGCCACTTAATTGGAGACATGAAATTGAATATTATGATGGGAGAGCCCTTGATATTTTATGAGCTTTATTTTCAACTCAAAATGTACACAAATGCACATGCTAGACAAACTTCAAGTAAAATAATTATTTCTATACTTTTAAGACAGTCATACTTCTCTATAAAGCATCTTAAAAGACCAAAGCATCAGTATCTGGGTCTTTTATACAAAAAAGTTACTAAAATTGGCTCAAAAAGTATTTCATCTAAAAACGAACCTCTAGAAATCATTTAGGCAATTTAAGCAATCGGACTAGAAAACTAGAAAACTGAATGATTTCAATTTCTATTAGGTATATTTAAAGCTAAGGATATTTGGAAGGAGAATCATCATAACTCATACCTAAATAGAAAGAAATTTCGATCATTTAGATTAAAATTGGAGTTTTAATATTTTTTTCGGAATACAGTACTAGTAGTGTTGGTAATTATCCAGCGATTATAGTTTTTGAAAATAATCCGCAAATATGAAAATACGGTTCTTTAGAGGTATATGTATGAGTACTTGTACTTTATAGAGAGATTCAGCTCTGTACTTTGTACATATTATAAATATAGTTTAAGGAAAAAAAGAACTGGTAAGGCCTGGTTTGGTTTTTAGTTAGAAAAAAGTGAATCAACAAAGTTTTGAATTCGATTTCTCTAGAGGAGTTTCTCTCGGCTCTCTGCTGTGTAAATGGAATCGGGGATTTGAATTCGTGATCATATAAAGTGTTACTATATACTGCTACACGGAAAGAACACAGTCAACTTGATATCTATTGAGTTTTTCAAGATTAAATGAGTATTTTGAGAGCAAACACTTTCAAATATTTTATCAGTCACCACATTTCCCATTTTTTTTTACCCGACTACATACTAAAGACAAGTAAAGTGACAATTTTGTCAAAAAAATTAAGAAATCGATCAATTTCTAGCAAAATTTGATGTTCTCTTATGCTCGTGATCAAGACTTGAGAAATTTCAAAAATTTTGACTCAAATATAATGAGAAATGATACAACTGCTTACAATTAGCTAACATTATTAGGTTTGTTTATTTGGTAGAATTATAGCAGTTTTTAGGGAGATACTAATCAAAATTTTACAAAATGATATACCATCCAAAGCCATTGACTTTCAAAACTAAAATATAATTATGTAAGCATTTTTTTGACAAATTTCATTGAGAATGGAGCATTTCATAATAAAAAATTACAAATATTAGATTATTGCTTCTTGATTTTTATTCTAGAAACCAAGAATTTAGGGAAACTACAAGCTACCCGCAATCCGCAACTCCCGCAATTCGTGTGGGACCATCTTCTGGTTATCTAACCTAACCTAACATAAAGCAATCATAATCACTCAATGTGGTCCCATGACCTGTTTGGTAACCTTTGCGGTGCCTATATCGTATTGCGGGCGGATTGCGGGTAGCTTGTATTTACCCTTTTTTAGACATTTATGGAGGTTTTGATCTTGGAACATTTTCAACTGGGACATTTTGGTTAATAGTAAAAATTGCATTCTAAAAATTAGAATTTTTTTCTGAATAAGTGATTTCTTTACTTGTCTGTCTTATAGCTATACTATACTTGCATTTTATAAAGGTTTTCAAATCTTTTCAAAAATATATTTATTCAAAAAATATAAACCTTTTTATGCAACCAAAAATCCTTTCATTACCTACCTAGGTATCTATACCTAGGTATTTTAGTATCTTATCTCGGATTTGAAAGAAAGGATTTGGTCGAGACTTGAGATCGGTGTGTGATTCTGGATTCTGACAGACTTCCGGTTTTGATATCTATCTACTGATATCTATATTAAGTAGTAAGTATCTATTTGGTAGTCTTTTCAAATTTCTGATAAACCTTGGATTTTTAGTTTACACTTGACTAGTTCATTTACCCCTTTTTTCTTTCAAATATACCTACAACAGATTATACTATACTGTAGAGTTACTACATATCAGTAGTGGTATATCAAATTTTTGTCTCCAGGTTTTTAGTGATAAATTGACATTACAAAATAATTTTAAACACGTAATTAAAGGTGGAATAACCGTTATTAAAAATATTGTTTTGATGAAGCTATTGAACTTTTTGTGCCGAACTCTTATCAACAAATTTTATCTACTCTACAGTATAGTACCTACTTACACATGGGTACAAAATTTGAGATAAAAAAAGTACAATTAATGCGTTAAAATATCTACTTGAATCATCACATTGATTATCCAAAAAATCCAAAAGCCATTACTTAATAAATAGGGTCAATTTGTTCAAAATTCTCAATTATAGATTTCATCCCCATTCCATACGCGTACCAAAAGTCAAATTTTGTGAATTCTAATTCTAAAAGTATTTTTAATTTATATCAGTACTTATCAGTATGTACTGATCCTGAGTATCTATTATTGAGTACCCAAATATCTGTTATACGAGTAAATGAACCCTTTTCTGCAGACAAGTCACAATTTCCTAATCTGTATCTATTTTCAAACAATTTTTCTACTGCCGGATATATTGTAAAATTCGTATAAATTGCAATTTATTATGATGATCTCATCTAAATTTTGGATTACCAAAATAGAATTATAAAATAAATTGTAAATTTGAATCACATTATCTAACATGAACTATTTTAAAGGTACAATGACTCTAACTATAGTAGACAATAATATTTATTACTTTTTGATAAAATATTCAATTTAAATGCAATTTTGTATACCTAATACCTACCTACTATTAGTACCTACTAGGTACTACAGTATACGATTATTGAAAAAAATCAAGATTGGCTTGAGATTTGACTTGGCTTATTACTTCAGTATTTTACAAATTTTTCTCAAAAAACTTGGATTTTGAATAAAATTCCAAAAATTGTTTGATTAGGTGATTTACTGAAAAAAAATCAGATTGATTAAACACACTAAAATTGACCCAAGTGTTTTTAAAGCCAATCAAGTCTACAATAAAAATTGTCTATAGAGCAGATGTAATTGAGTAAATAGCATTTTTAAATACATAATCAGATTGGTTATTTTTTCGATTTTAGAGATTTGCTCTAGATTTTCCAACTTGGCTGACGTCAAATTCAACACAGTTGTTGGGACTGGAAGATTATCTATTTACGAGTATATAGTCTATATCATTAGATGGGTTTTTATGTCCAAGAAAAGAACAGCCAGCAGAAGCAGAAGTTTTGTAGTAAATAAACTAAAATTTGTGAAACCATAAAAATTACAGTATTTTCTGATACCATTCTGCTGTGTGATAAGGGGGGGATTAAAATCAATATGCTCTGACACTTATCTCGTATCTCTAGAAAAGATACAGAATACAAATTCTACATTTTATTTTTATTTTATATAACTTTGACTAGTACTATGTAGTATGTAGATACATAGTAGTTTATACTTGTATAGTGTAAATGACGGCAGTTCAAAAATATTTATCTGGTCCTTGACAGATAGATCTGTGTGTGGTGACACAACGGTTTTCATACATTAGCTCGCATTTCACATCCATCGCAGATCTATCTTTCTATTTTTACAATTTTTGCCAGATTCTCTGATTAAAATTTAGGAGTTTTTGTAACTCAAAATCTGATCTAGTTAGAAATTTTGAGCCCAAGTTTTATTAAAATTTGATTTTTGTAAGGCTATAGCTACCCTACTAGTACTAGTAAAAAATCCGATTTTAGATTACCCAAAAAAAATTTTGAAAAAAACACCCAATTTTGAATTTTGAAAGGTTTCTTTTGAGGAGGAATTTGATCTGAAAAATAAAATTTGAAAAATTTTACACTATTTGGATTTTGAATGGAGTTTTATTTGTCAAAATTTTTTCATATTTTTGGCTAAATATCTTTTAGTTATTGATGGATTCTTCATAGCAAAGAGTAGGGTATACGAGTATAACTAGAATTTAAAGCCTGTAATATTCTGTATTTTTAGAAATAAGAATCGTTTAAACCGATTTTTTAGCCTCCTAAGATGACGAAAAACCCCAAAAAACAGTAAGTATACAGTATTTAACATCAAATTATCAGATGTTCGAAATTGAGACTTTAAATGCTCTATCTGTGTATAGGGTAGTGTAAACCAGTGTTTTTATCTACTGCATACTTCCCAGTATTTTTTTTCTAAAAATTCTTTTCTTTTCCTTTACTGTCTATACTTATATTTATAGTAATAGATAGCCTTAATAACATGGGAATCTGGATTTTTGATATCAACTATTTCTCATAAATTCTCACAATAAGATCTTAAGAGCGAAATGTACAGAGTATTCGGCAATTTTTGAACTTTTAACGAGAATCAATAAAAGATAAGAATATTTTTATTTTCTTTTCGAGAAATGAAATCTCAAATATGTTTCAATAAACTTACTTATTTTAGAGTACCCTACTTGAAAAATCTATATTTACATAGTCCATATCAAATATCATAAAATAAGTACACTTTTGAGTCAGTGTGAGTACTTTAGACTTATCTAGAATTCTAAGGTCTGTCTTGATTATGCAATTGGATTGAATGTGATTCATTTTTGTAATAATATTAAAGCTTTCTTTAGATACAATCATAAGCATAAGTACCTAACCAATAAGTATAAGTCATAAGGTTTATTACAGGATAAAAGAAATTATATATTTTGAGGGATAATCTAAAACACAATTTCTTATCTTATCTTAGCTTTTGGAGAATTATTTCCCCCTGAACTTTTCTAATGACAATGAGTCACATAAATGAGATTAGATTTCAAATTTGAAAGTGTACATTGTATACTTATCTATAACACTAATACTAGTCCTAAAATTACTCAAAAATACTCCCTCACAGTACAGTCCTCTGTATTTTTGATCAGAATGATACATCTAGTTGTGAGAGAGGTCCTAATTATGCTTTTATCTAAAGCTTTTTTCCATAAAAAAATGACTAAATTTTGATGTCTAAAAGCTTAAGATTGTATTTGAGCAAATTTTAAAAATTTCCCAAAGGCTTCAATATGAACTAGAAGTCTAAAAATTTTGACAGTTTATGTAGCATTTTTGAGATTCTGAAGTAAATTATATCAAAATATTTGTCAAAAATGAGCAAATTTTAAGAATTTCTCAAGTCTTTCAAATGGACTACTCGTAGAAGTCTG
>JAQIXA010004813.1:0-10571 GCA_034699045.1 Nanhermannia cf. coronata Gr-Ori-00579 | reverse complement strand
AGAGCAAGGTCATTATATTATTTATTGTAAATTTAAGTAGATAAAATAAGTTACGTCAATTTTTACAGTCATAATCCTGGTGTTTATATATGAATAAATCAAAAAGTAAGATGTTTATTGGAAATCAGTCAAAACTGCCTCAAAGTATGTAGATGAAATAAGCTATATTATGGTAAAAAATTGAGATTTATAAATGAATTTTGAGATATTTTAAAAAATTAGTTCAAAAATTAAAAAAATTTGACTTTTTGGCGAAAATAACTTTTCCACATTTGTTAGCGAAATTCAAATCGTTACTTCAAAATTTTTTTATTTTTTGAACTAATTTTTTAAATATTTCAAATATCATCAAAAGTTCTCATATTTTTATCATAATCTAATTTTTTTCATCTACACATTTAAGACAGTTTTAGCGTTTTTCAATAAAATATATGTTACATATTATTCACTTAAACACCGGGTCATATGGCTCTTGACCACCCTGTAGATATTAGGTAGGGTAGGTTACCTGAAATAAAGTATTGAGACGATGATGTGAAGGATCATATTGACAAGGTGATATCCGAAAGGCTCGAGTCCATGTATGGCATAGTTCCATCTGAATGTCAGCACACAGAGTGGCCTGAATGACTTGTGACTCTGCTCCTGTAATTAAAAAATAAAATCATTTAAGGTATTAATTACGGTTATGATTTTCTATTTTATTTGAATTTACCACTATATTTAAGGTCTAACTTACCCTTTTATATATTTTATTTAAAATCCTAAGCTAACCTAATCTAATCTAAACTAAAAATATTTTGGTTAATTTTATATGGGGGGTAAATTCAACCAAAATAGGGGTAGGATTAAACTTAGGTATATGTAAAATTATTTTTTTATGAGGTAAGTATCTATATAGGTATGGTGAATATCTAAAATTTCTCAGATTGGCGCGAAAATTCTCCCTAACTTTTTTAATTGTAACCCAATTGGGCTCGTAATTCTTCATTTCATAAATCATAAATCATAATCAAGATCATATATACATTAGGTATATAAGTAATACAGCCAGCAAAAACAAAATTTCATTTCAATTATATACCCTACTCTTTGATTAATTGGCTTGGAGCAAAACGAAATGACAAGGAAATTAATAAAGGGGAAAGTACTCGTATTGTAAACAAAAATACTCGGTTATTACAGCATTGTTTTCATCAGAGCCCGGACAAAAAAGCAAATAAAATACAAAAAAAGAGTTAAAAATGGCAAAACAAAGCAGTTAAAATCAAAATCTAATGATAAATCAAAACTATATTAATTGACAAAATATAGAAATTGATTTCATTTTTAATGAATCAATATCCAAAATTTATTTTTAAAATCGCACTTTAAAATTAATAAGACTTTTTTTCAAAATAAAAAAAAAATCGAAAAAAAAAATAATTTTTTTTCAAATCACTAAAAATAAGTGCTTCAAAATTGCCTTTCCGGGCTCTGGTTATTATGTACCCTACATTAAAAATATTCTTGCATCTTTTCTATACCCCAACAAGCTGTAGTACCACACCGAAATAAATCAAAGATTTTCTATCTAGGATATTTATTTATTTTCTACAACTCAAGAATATGTATAGGCTATATACTAACCCTTGTTTGTTGAATCAAGTCATACTATACATAGACTAATACAATTACACTAAGTTTCCGTTGTATACTCTTACTTTTAATTAAAATTTCAAAGATCTCGAGAATTTATTTATAGTAGAGTATACATGGGTTAAAGTGCTAAGCTTTATTTCTGCATTATTAACCATTATACAGATATAACCTAACCTAAGAATTAATGACAATCCCAATGGTAAATATTTGCATGGAAATTGTGAATTAATGAAATAAAAATGATTTTGAGTCTAAATCCTTGTAGGTAATCTTATTCCAAGATTGTTTTTTCCTTACTTAGGATTATCAATTTTATAGTTTTCAATTTTTCGCCTTTTTGTAAGAACTCTACTGGTTATCGTATGTGAAATAAATAGTAAATGTATAGAGTTTGGTATTTATACTCGTAGTTTAAAATTTTTTATAAATCCATGTTAGGGTATTTAGTACCTTATAGGTAGTACCTATACTAATCGAGTCTTTTGTATAGATACTCTACACATATGTTAGTAAGAAATGAGTATGGACATGTAATATGTATAAAATTATTCTATAGATACATAGTATGAGTTAGGTTGGTACAAACTACAAAATAAATGTAATGTATTGGGATGGGTCCCATACATTTATATACTATGTATGGGAGAAGTGAATCTGGATGGAATCTCTGATACAGTGCCAAAGCAAAGGTCGTAAATAACAAGACGAAATTGGAATTTTTATCAGCCTTTTGTCGTTCTCCCTCTATTCTCTTTCTCTTGTCATGGCTCGGCCCAGGCAAGCAACATCATGGACTCCAGATTATCTCAATAATACAAAACTATGTAGAGTAATGTATACAAACTACATACTTGTATCTATATAAGATACATAATAATATGAAATAATAGTAGGAATATAGAATAGAATGTACGTAAGAATATAGCAAGTTAGCAAGAGAATAGAATTGAGATCAAGCCCGAGTGTGCTGTATAACAATTATAGGTATGTCAAAAGAAGGGAAAGAAATTCGTCAAGTTGACAGACTTTTCCCCAAGTGATTATGAAAGAGAAATCTTTCACTCTAGTATTATATTATATAGTCTATAGAAGGCACCGCCTACCTATATTGCAATTACCTTTTTTATATAGAACTAATCTTGGATTTTAAAGACAACTTTTGTATATAGTAAATTAATACCCGTCTAAATAAATTTATATACCAGAAAATTGCCAAAAAAAAAATGGTCAAAATATTTGCTTAAATCGCCAATATAGTTAGCAATTTAGCTAATTTTTTATAGGATACTCATTGCTAGTGCCTTTTAACATAATTAAAATCAACTTATTATGGCAGGAGTTGAAAATACGATATTTCTGAATGAAAAATTTTCTTTAAATTTTCAACATGTTCTAATTTGTCCATCTAATTTCAGATGATTTTTACCGATTCTCAATAAAAATTAATGTTTTTGAGCTATTGTCAAGTTGTTATGTCGAGCAAAAAATACAAAAATCTATTAGAAATTGAGAGATAAAATCTCGGACTTTTTTTTAAACTTTAATTTCTACACATTTAATCAAAATCTAATTGTAAGTATAGCCATGTTCGAGTTTCAATGCAATGGGATCTAACCTATACTTTTGTAGGCGACATAATGTTCAATTTTCCTTGTCGTTTGCTAACGGTGAAAGTATTCTATATCTTACAATAGAATTTAAAGAAGGAATCAAATCTCAAGATTTTCAATCTACAATCAATACAAATGTACTACAATTTAAAGTATGTAGTACATACATATAGTAGTACTCGTAATGGTAGTTGTAGCAGTAAGTAAAGTAAAGTACAAAGAGCCAAAAGAGAGTAAAAAAAAAATAAAGAAAAAAAAATTGCAATCTCAGGTTAATCGCCTCCTTCTATCATTTTACTTTGGGACACACACATCAAATCAATTGCTTTATTCTTCAAGTATTTCCTTCTCTCTCAAAATACTTGAAGAAGAAGAAAGAAATGTGAAGCAAGTCGAGTGAATGACTCGATTATTAAATCAGGGTTGGCTAAGCCGCCTAAAATGGGACAATTGGTCAAGATTTCTGGCTAAAAAGCACGGATTTACTAGCCAAAATGGCAAAAAATTTCAAAATTTCTATATAGAAATAAAATAACTTAACTTAATCACGATTAAATTATATTTTTTTCAAATTCTATCAAAAATCTATATTATTTAGTTTCAGTCATTTTGACAATTTTTGCCAATGGTTGGATGAAATCAATTTTAGCCGAACAATTGCTTGCACTGTAGACATATGCTACAGATCAAAGTACCCAATTCTACTACAATGTATAATAGTCGAGTTGGTCGTCAAAAAAAAGTGAAAATTGGTCCAATTTCGCACAACAAAATCTAAAATGTTCTTTCCAATTTTGTTCATACAAACATATATATTTTATGTACTATGCTGTAAAATACTATATATTATACTATACATACTATGCACACTATAGTATTATAACAGATATACAGTAGATATAGATGTGTAAAAACTTGTAAGACAATTTGAAAATTTCACACTCACCGCATAAATACCATAAAATCCAATCTACGAATATTTGTTATACTAGTATATACATATATGGGTAATTTTACATTTCTAACAAATTCAATTGTGGAAGTGAAAACCCAAATTGATATGTTTACTTTCACAAACTGTTTGAATAAATTTCTTTTTTTTTTACAACAAATAGTATCATTTTATGTACAATGACTACAGGGTGTTTCAAAAATGTGTATCGAAAATGTTTAGGCCTTAATATAGTATAGATCAGATCGGATATTTAAACAAGTAAGATATAAAATCGATAAGGTAATTTATCTGTGATCAAGAATTTTGAAAATTTTTGATGCCAAGTTTACCAAGTTAAAAGTTATGGGTCAATCAAATCAAGATATTTTCCAGGGGAAAAAATCGAGTAAGGCAAAAATTGCTCCAAAAGACTAAATGTCAAAATTTATGTTTCTCAGGCATAAAATGCTCGAAAACTTTAAATTTTATGCACTTTAGAAGAATTTTTTTTACAAATTTTTTTGTAATAATGTCATTCATCGACCTGACCGTAATCTTAGAATCAAAAGCTTTTGAGATTCATGATCTCCGTTTTTCCTATCGATTTCATAACTTACTTTTTTAAATATTTGATATGGCATATACTTATTAAGGTCTACATAATTTCGCCATAAATTTTTGGAAAGCCCTGTAGACATAATTTAACCTACCTGCTACCTATCTATCTATATATGTATCTACCTACATATATATGGTAGGTACTTGTAAAATGTAATGTAAGAAAAAGAAAAGTTGCTAAAAATCCCCCTTCTTTGAAAATAATCGTAAAATAGAGAAATAAAATATTAAACAACAAACATCCCACCATCTTATTATGTATGCAACACCTATTTCTATCTCTCTAACAAGAGAAGTTTTATGCGATTTCATACCTCATTTGAATCCAAAACAATTTATTTAAGGTGTACATAATGCAATTACGGAAATAAAATTTTATTTAAATGCAAAATTTATTTTTTGAACCATAAATTTATAGTACTCAAGGTACTTTACTTGAGTTAGTTTCTTACATACCCTACCAGAATACATGACACTAGACATACTTTAGACAGAGTTTATCGGGCTAAAATTAATTTCATCCAGAATCCAGCCACAGGACTGACAAAAATGGTCAAATTAATAAACTAAAATATTATCCAGTTAAAATGTTTATACTGGATATTTACATGGATATTACATTTTAATTATCAGCGAGCATTACACTGTAAATAGAGGAATTAATACTCTCCATTTCAGTTTACTTAACTGAGTAAACTAAATTATAAGGAATATAATATCCCTTATATTTAATATTTATTCATAGCATTAGTGTGCATAAGTACATATTTAACTCATAGAATGAACACTTATTTTATGGATATTATCCAGCTCATTTATTTCCCCTTCTTTTTCTATTCCTTTACTTTATCACTATCACATTCATCATCGTAGTATCAAAACTATCCATATTATTACAGTCGTCTGAGGATCAGTACTATAGTAGGGTACTGACGATATGAATTCATGTGGGATGATGATGGTACCTAAAAAGGATTTTTATTTTACCCCAATATTAAGAGCAACAACCCGTATAGTATCCTGTATATGAACACCCGACATTTTCATACCATCATTATTATTATTGCTTTTTATAATGCCTTTCTCCACAAGACACTTTTTATCTACTCCATTGCATAAGTACCAGAACCAGGATACATTCAGCAGGGCATTTCTGATCCAGAGGTTGAAACATGGCACTACTCAAACTAAACTACATACCTTATACTATGCTACTACAGGGTGGGCCAATGACCACATGTTTATACGTGAATAACTCAAAAAGTATTTTGATTTTTTGAAAAATGGTAAATAGTATCTGAAAGTAGATGAACTCACTTGGTTATGTTAAAAATTTGAGATATATTAAAAATTAGTTCAAAAAATGAAATTGTTGACTTTTTGGCTCAAGTAACGTTATGAATTTCATTTTTTTCCTTTCAATTTTTTTTCATTTTTTGAACAAATTTTTAAAATATCTCAAAATTCTTCAAAATTTCTCAAATTTTTACCATAACCAAGTGAGTTCATCAACTTTCAGATACTCTTTCCCGTTTTTCAAAAAATCAAAATACTTTTTGAGTTATTCACGTATAAGCATGTGGTCATTGGCCCTGGCCCACCCTGTATTATATAATAGGTACTATAGACTATAGATATCATCTGTTTATCCAAAGTCCTAAGTATGTATATATTAAAATAGGAACCTTCCTGCAGGATAGACTCAATATTTCTTTTTTGACAAAAAAAAAAACAATAATATGATCTGCTCCTTACTTTCCCTTGGAGAATAACACACATTTTCTATATCGCAAAATACTACCATATATATACGAGTACTCGTATTTTCTGTCGAAATCCACTTACATTTCACATTTCACCACAAACGCAAAACACAGTATTATAATCAAGGTTGGCACAGCCCGGCAAAAATGGGCAGAATTAACAATATAGCTAATAAAAAATATAGCTAACTTACTGGCAAAAATGAAAATTTCCTAAATTATTTATATCAAATACTCCCAAAAATCTAAATTATTTTACTAAATACGGCTATTTACACTGGATATCTAATTTTATTTTATCGTAGTTTTGGCTAAAATTGGCAGTAACGGTGGTCTAATTAACCAAAATGGCAAAAATAAGGGTTTTTAAAATGGTCAAATTGATCAAAAAGTGCTAAAATAGTGTTATTCAAAATATTCAATTTGGCAAAAATAGCTGGTTTAAAAGAGCCGATTTACAGATCAAAAATATAATTTCGACATTATGTTTATTTATATCATCAATTTTAAAGTTCAATTTTAAATTATTTATATCAAATACTACACCAAAAATCAAAATAATTTACTAAATACGGCCAGTATAAATCCAGTACCTATAAATAAATATTTATACTTGATAGCTTATTTTAATTTTTAATAGATTTGGCCAATTTGGCGATTTTTACCAGGTGTTTATGGATGAAACCAATTTTAGCCGGCTAATTGCCAACACTGATTATATCTGTAATATGGCCTTATGTATACATAGAAATTTAGAAGGAGAAAGCGAGCGAGCGAGCGAAATAATTTTTCTGGATGGTGGTGAATATGATCCTAAAACATTTCCTCCAGAGTGCATGTAACCAAATAGGCATTTCCCATTAACTTGCCTCTCTCATTACATTACATTACACACTATAACAGCTACTATTATTATCTATACTATAATGTATATAACAGTTCATATAGTATCTATGTTGTACACATGTTTAGGTTAGGATACTTTGTAGATTCTAATAGATACCGATGTAATAATATTCCCTTTTTTTAATTTTTTAAGTGCTCACCTTGTGCATAGAAGTTCCCCAAAAGTCATTAAAAAATAACCTGAAATTAGAAAACATAAATTTATTCGACATTCAATTACATATTATAGGCTTAATTGTGCGAGAGAAGCAAGCACTTATTATTTTTCAAGATTGCATGCATTTTGTCGGCCTATTTGTCTGTACAAAATATTTCTCGAAAATTACAGACCGATTTAAATCATAGATAGGTATTTGGTATAAAGGACCCTTAAAGGGTTTAGTTGTGCAATTCTGACAAATATTTCAGACATGACCGAACAATTGTATCTTATTTGAATAAGTGTATCCAAAACATATTTTAATATTTTCAAAAATTTTGAATTTTTTAATATTTTTTTAAGTTGTTTTAATTGGGCAAAATTGGTCAAAATTAGTCAAAATTTATCAATGTTTGTTAAAAGGATATATTCGGCTTTCGGGCTTTTGTTTATTAAACCTCATATAAAGGCCAGAAAGCTCATTATAATTCGAGGATATCCCTTGTCAAAATTACTCAAATTTTATCAAAATTTGGCAAAAATTAAAAGTTGAAATTGGTTAAAATTTATCAAAATTGACCAAATTGAAAAAAAAAAATTAGCCTCCTTTTTACCCATGTTAAATTTAAGAACCCAATTGGTACTCGAATACTCACAATGTTAAATTCTATTTAGGTGTTTGGGTATACTATTTGTGCAGTTAAATAAATCCTAGTTAGACCTAAAAGCTACTTAAAAATTAAAAGAAAGCATACCTAGTCCATGGAGTCTGAGGCCTCAGGTCTCGATTGTCTTTGATTGCACTCACATCGTCGAAAACAAATCCACAGTTCGTAGAATTATAATAGCAAATGGTGCATAAAATGACGATCAGCACCGTGTATACTCGCGTCAAATTTGATTTCTGTAAAAATTAAAAAAAAATATTTATTAGATTTGCTATGCATTATATGATGTAACTTTTAGGTTAAGTAAGGTATAGGCTTTTACCATCTATCTATTTAAAATTTAAAAGATATCTTCGGGTTAGTTATAATGGGATTTGGGGAATAGAGTGTTATAATTAGCTTTAGGCCTATTACAATACGATACATAAAAATAGCATGTTGTAGTCTATACACTTACAAAAGATGCATACAGAGGGAAAGCCTAATTGCCTTTTAAAATGTGAAAAGTAAACTTATCTAATCTTATTTGACCTTTATAATTGTAAAATATACATGCGGGAATAAATATTTACTTTTCAAAAAAGTAAAACTTTCTTTAACAAGATTCCAGATTTCGGAAAAAAGTCCGAATTTTCGTGATCTTTCGCCTCAAAAAAGTCCCTAAAAAACTCCAACTTGGTTCCTGAATGTAAGCTATTTTACTCAGCTTTATTATCAAAATTGTAGTGAAATTCATAAGGTGGGATTTTGACCAAAAAAATTTAAACTAGATTCAAATTTTTAAGACTGTATATCTATGTTATATGTGGAAAAAAACCAGTCAGTTTAAGTTCAGTCGGTTTCTTCCAAATTGCATGGTAGTACTATACGAATAGTAATTTAACTGTTAGAAAACTTTTCCCCTCTTTCCCTACTCTTACCACGTGGATACACAAGTAAAGAACCTGAGAAGTTTTTTTTCTTTCTGATATGTATCAAGTTTGATATATCATTTTAAAAAAGGTATCTTAAAAAATGTATATTCTAATCTAAAGACCTTTATAATGAGCTATTAGTCGAAATTTGGCGATTTTAGAGATTTTTAGCATCTTTTAGTCACCTAAATTGGTAACTATGAGATCAATTTTAAATATATTTTAAAAAGGCTTATAATCAAAAGAACTTTAAAATAATATATTGGTCGAATTTTGGTCATTTAGGCCATTATTACCATTTTTTCAATCATTTTTGGTCAATTTTTTATTTTTTAAAAAGGGTTTAGAATCAAAAAAACCTTAAAATTAGTGATACTTAACCTAATGATAATTTATGATGGTCCTAATAGCTAAATATTCTGAAAAAAATGGTTACTTTGCTTGTTATGTGTCTGGTATGGCTGTTAAAATTAGAATAAATTATGGAAAAAAAACTTTAGCAATTTGATCGGGCGAGAGAGCATTCAATTCAAGAAGGTTCCAAAAGAAATCCACACATATATACCCACAACTTTTCTTTGGAAATTCAGACCAAAAAAATATTTTCAAGAAATTTTCAAGTCGCTTTTTAGAATGTCTTTGATACTATGTACTACATAGTAAAGTATAATAATTCTCATTTACAAAGTTTATAATCTCAATTTTTATCCTGTAATGATATTGTAGAAAGCTGTAAACCAAATTGTCAAACTTTTCTTTCCACAAGATTTTTCAGTTTTTCAAGATTTAATTAATCTGTTCTTTTAATTCCTAATTAAATTGAAACCAAAACCCCACAGCCGCTACCCCATAGAATACATGGCTTGATTAAATATAATATATGCTTGATTAATTCGATAAGAACAAGATTTCTATTATAGAACAAGTACCCTGAGTTTTTGTTCCTAGAGGAAAATTTAATTTTAAACTTCGACTCGAGAATTATAAGTAATAAAATTTCTTTAAAAGAACCATGTTCTAAAAACCACGTTCTAAACTCACCTCCTTATTTTGTAAGATACTTTTTATTACTATCAACTTTTTATTTTTACTCATTTGTCTTGACTTGTCTCGCTTCTCTCTCGTTGAAATATATATCTACTACATACATTACCAAGGTCTACACAGCACAGCCGGCTGAAAAATGTTTGGCCAAAATGGTCAAATTGGCCAAAATTCATGACTAAAAAGAACCGATTTATCCCGTTAAGACGGCCAAAATGAAAATTTTAAAGTAAAAATATTGGATTATATTCATTATTATCAGGGCAAGGGATTCTAGGTTTTTTAGGTTTTTAACCTAAATCGACTTTTTAGAACCTAATTTAGGTTTTTAGGT
>JAQIXA010004812.1:0-10573 GCA_034699045.1 Nanhermannia cf. coronata Gr-Ori-00579 | reverse complement strand
CTTTGCCTTGTTTATTTGGCGGGAAGTTTTGAAAATTTCAAAAAATTAAAAAAAAAACATTCAAATTTTAAATATATTGGAATTGCTAAAATAAGAACTATTAAAACTAAACTGTATTTATATAAAGTATCTTATATTCTCAGGGTGCGAGCTTTCGTGAGGGTAAAACGGTTTTATTAAATACTTTGCTAATACGATACAGATACTTATACTGGTAAGAAGCTTTGGGATTTGTCTAATTTTTTGTGTTTAATTAGTCGAGTTACCTGTTCCTCCAGACTTGTGAATTTTAAATGTGAAATTAAAATACTTTGAAGCCCATTCTATTATTTTAAAATGTGTTCCAGAAAATTCTCCTTTATTACCAATCACTATAAATGGATTTACATTACCACCAGAAATTTTGAGATGTTTTCCATTCAAATCTACCTTTTTATCAAAAAAATTGGGAAACTCACTGAAATCCATAATATTATTTGATTTTCTTTGAAGAAAAAATGGACTTGTATCATCTGTAATTCCAATTATAAAACGAAACCTTCGAAAAACTTCTTGATTTTGAAAAAATATTTGTAAATTGACTTGAGAATCTATAAGAATATATCGATCTTTATTTGCCAAATCAAAATAATTTCTCCACTTTAGCAAATCTTTCAAATCTACACTTATTATTTTTGAAATTTTAAGAAATAAATTTGACCGAAAACAAGTTTTAAATGGGGATTTGTCAAAGCTATATTTTGCAAACTTTTCTGATGAATTAAATAGAACATTTGGGATTTCAATTTCAATTAATGGTAAATCAGTATAGGGGAAATTAAACACATTTGTGCAAAAAATATCTGGATTCAATTTGTTAATTGCATTTATTTTTTCTTGGTAAGAATTAATTTGCACAATCCAAGTTAGGCTTATGATAATTGACAAGGACAAGGAGGTTTTGAAAATATTTCCCATATTTTAAATACAAATTAAATTGCCAAAGTTCATAGAAGAAGTGAAACCTTCGATAGAATTTAGAGATATAACTTAATATTAGTAATTGCCAATTAAGTATTTTTAGGACTTGTTAAATTTCATATAATCATTTAATAACTTTCATTAAAAATATTCCAATCTTTTATTTTCTTCTTAGATGGCTTCTATTTGGTGGATAGGTAAGTACTTTACTTTGACAGTCATTTAAAATCCAAGTTTAAATAATCATAAACAACTAAGCAACCTGCATACTGCATACCAGCCTGATACTGATAAGTTTCCTCATCGAATTTTGAATAGCTGTAACTGTACCTTTATCTGATATCGTGTAATAGCGTAATTAGGTATTTTATTTTTTTATTTCAAGATACTAGATCATACATAATGATCAATTATACGAAATCGATAACAAGATATACGAGATTTACTTGATAATAAACCGAAAACATGTCAATTGTCAATCAAAAATTTTAATTATTAATTAGGTATCCTACCTATTTATATAATGGCAATTATCATTGTATCTAGGTACCTAATTTGGTTCAATATTAATTATTATAAGTAGGTAGTAGGTAGTCAATTATAAGGTAAATTATATTAAATCTACAATATTTACATTTAACTAGAAACTTAATTATAATCTTAATCATTAAATAAAAGGACATGTTTAAACGGTGCTAAAGTAAGAATCGATATCACAATTTTAAAAAATATTTAGGTATAAAATATTTTGGTAGCCTAATGCTAATGATGTATCATAAATCGTAAGTAAGTCATTGACTTAAAAGTCTAAAATTGTAAATAAATAGAGTTTAGAATTTCAGAAAATAGGTAGGTACTTACTACTTACTGATTCTACTGAATAATTTCTAGAAATTAAATGATATAGCTAGGCAGGTAAAGGTACTCTAATAACTCTACTCGTATCTACCATATTATATTTTAAAATACCTACATACCTTTAATTTGCCTATTATTGATGTATATATACATTATTCATGAAGCAGGTTTATTTAACTAATACTTATTATAATTACTAATTTTATTGCAAATTCAATTTTTTAATTAGAAAAAATAGCACGTTGATAGTTGATGGCTTAAATGTAAGTACATGTACCTACTATAAATAAAGACTAAAATACTACATACAATGATAAAAATAGTTAAAAGTACCTATAATTATAATCTGTATTAGATATATACAGAGTAGCAGTAGCTAATAGTAAAATATCAAAGCTACCTACCCAGATATACCGAGTTGTTCAAATATTATGCAAAATACGGAATATTTAAAAAAAGGTAATTACTAATATCTGCTTAAATTCAATCCATGCCTTTATCAAGAAAATATTGAAAAAATCTTAAATCTTAAAAGAAATTTGAGATTATCGATTTAATTTGGATTTTCCTGGGGTCCTTCCCAGTTTTCCAATTGTTTCCAAAAAATTGATATACCCTACACTTTTTTATTTTCCAAGTTTATTTATTTGGATTTTTTAAGATGTCTTTCAATAGTGTCTTTCAATAGTCTTTCAATCTTTCAATTCTTTTAATGATTTAATATGCTATTTAATTTTACAGAGGCCTTTCAATCAGTAGGGTACTAATTTTAAGTTTGTAATATTTTTAAGCAACTAAAACATTATATTTTGACTAAACCATTAATAAGTACCCTACTTTATGAATAACTGGTGTGTATTAGTTTCCTTTTAGAAAATCTTGACATTATCAAGCATGTTGTAAATTACAATTGATTATTCCTAAAAACCGGAATTAAAATCGGATATGACTGATTTTTATACTGATATAAAGATATACTGATACTCAATTACACAAATACTTGTAGATACATACAGGTATATGTGTCTAAGAATTTTCTTATAATGTGGAATATGTATCCATAAAAATAGAAAATTAGGCTCAAACAATGTCAGTAAGTACAATTTAGGTGAGCAGGACAGTGGGACATTAGTTTAATTTAAATTCCAGATCTAAAATAGTCAGTGTAGAATTGTAAAAATTTAATTATATAAATTTCCCATAACCGAGACTTTCAATTTCATTCCCAATTGTGTTCCTGATCCTTCAATCAAGTCTTGAAATTCTCTGACCTACATTTTCCGCATATATAAAACACGGTAAAATGGGTATTTGGGATTATAATTACAATTACAATAACCGAGAAAAGGAGACGATGGTTCAAAATTCAAATAATTACAATAATCATCAAAATTTTGATCCTTATCAACAAAACTTTGGAGGTTTTAGACCATTTTTTCCAAATACTGTTCCAACACATTCAAATATAAACTATGAAAATATTTCATCAATTTATCCAACTGGTGTAGGATCAGATAATGATACAATGGATTATTTCGATTCAAATGTAAATGGATCTGAATCATTAAGAAAAAGAAGAAATTCACCATATGATGAGGAATTAGATTGGGACGATGTAATTTACATACCTACTTTAAAATTTTAAAAATAAAATTTAATATGGTTTGTTCTATACTAATAAAAAGGCTACTTGGATTTTGATTTGCTCTATGATCATATTTTCAATGCAAACAGGTAATTTTTTATATGTATCTAACCTAGGACTAGACCAATTCAATATTTTCAAAAAAATTTAGTTATTATTTTTGAAATATTTTTGATTTATCCGTATCGAATCCGCAAAATCTTTATAAAATACGGAGATTCGCTAAGCTTTTAATAAAAGATTTAGCAAAAAATTTGTTTGACCAGATTATAAACCTTTCTTATGTGATTTTTTTAATAATTTAATTATAATTGGTATGAACTTTTAAAATCCAAATTATTTAAACAAAATGGAATGCCAGTCAAAAATTTAGATTTCCTCTATGTCTATTAGTACTTTAGGTATTTGGATATTGAAAAAGAGGTTTTAAAGCAATAATTTGAATATTTTTAAGGCTTTGGACTATTAGAAGTTGGAGTTGTATCTCAGAAAAATACTACAAATATCATGATGAAAAATGTTGTCGATATTATTCTAGGTTTGAAAATTTTATTAATACATACTATGTACATACATATACTATTTTTTTCTAATTTTTTTTTGTTTAAAAGGTGGTTTTTCTTATTGGCTTTTTGGATTTGCAATGGTAAATCTTAAATTTTCTAATTTTCTAGAATATTTTAATAATTTCTTTGATTTAGAGTTATGGAATGGATTGGCCATCAACTTCCTGGCTAGGTTTGTATTCTTTGAAAAATTTGGGAATTTTTTAAAAACTAAACACCTAATTACTTTTTAGGTTTCGGAGAATATGTTGTAGATGCACCTATTGATAAAATGGGACCAGTTTTCACAACATTTTTTGTAAATTTTTAAAATATCTGTAATTTTTGTATTTACCTACATATGCATGTAAATTTTTATTTTGAAAAGCAACTTATGTTTAAATATTTCAGTTTCAATTAAGCTTTGCAACGACAGCTACAACCATTGCTTCAGGATCTATGGCTGAAAGGTAGCTTGAATTAAAAATTCGAATTTTTTTCTAATATTTTCTGATTTTAGGTGCGATTTTCGAGCCTATTGTTTATTTTCGCTTTTAAATACCGTGGTTTATGCTGTTCCTGCTCGTTGGATATGGTAAGTTTGCTTTATCTTATAAGATCATAGTTAATTATCAGAATTTTGAAATATATTTTGGATACGTTTGAAAATGTAGGTCACCATCAGGTTTTTTGTATCAAATGGGTGCAATAGATATTGCTGGATCTGGTGGAGTTCATTTACTCGGAGGCGTTTGTGGTAAATATTTTCAAAAAAAATGTTTCTAAGTTTAATTGATTAAATTGAATCAATGGTTTTTGGAAAATAAAATAATATTTTTCTGGTTTTTTAAGCTTTTGTAAGTGCTTGGATGCTAGGACCAAGGTTAGGACGATATGACAAAGGGATTGATCCACTTCCGATTCGGAATTCTGTCGAGGTCATTGTCGGACTTTTCATGTTGTGGTGGGCTTGGATCGCATTCAATGCAGGAAGGTCAGTTAAATTCTGTATTTTTTATATCCTCATTATTTCCTTGAGATAATAACACACCTGAATTTTGTATTTGAGCCTTAACTATATAGTATGTGTATACATAATACATAAGACCACAAGCTTCAGCATACATATGAACTATAATGCCCGTTTAGTATGTCTGTCCAGATATTTTTAAAGATTTGAGTTAAATTAGAATTAAAGCTAAATTTAATATCCTGGGTAAAGTGTAATTCAAATGCAAATTACTTTATATAGTGTTAATTTGTACTAATTTTTTAAAAAATTGTTTTTATTTTAAAGCACTTTTGGTATCACTGGAGAAAAATGGAAATTCTCAGCTCGAGCTACTGTAACCACAATTATGGCCGGAATAGGTTATTGTTAGAAATATTACCCTACATATCTGTAAATTGATAGATTACATTAAAAGTTTGTTAAGTTTAATGAAATTTTGCAGGTGGTGGTCTTGTAAGTGTTGTCTACATGTTTATCAAAGGTCGGTTTGAAGTAATGGACACTGTTAACTGTATACTTGGTGGCCTTGTTGGGTGATTATATTCATTCTTATATAAATAATATTAGCATTTATTTATTTAATTTTTATTTTAGTATAACAGCACCTTGTGCTTTAGTTCATGCCCTTGATTCGGTCATAATTGGGATAATCGGTGGGCTGGTTGTGATCGTTTTTAATTCATTCGCCGATCGATTAAGAGTTGACGATCCAAGTAAACAAGTTAATCTCTTTACATACTTAACTACAATAATTTTGTGATTTTTTTAAAGTTGGAGCAACTGCAGTTCATGGATTTGGCGGAATTTGGGGCCTTTTGGCTGTCGGTATTTTCGCAGAAAATGATGGCGGAAATTTGGGGGCTACCCGTGGAAGATCTGGTGTTTTGCGAGGTGGTGGCTGGTACTTGTTGGGGATCCAGGCTTTGACTGCGGTTTGCATCATTGCTTATACTGCTGCTTCAACATTTGTTTTACTTTGGGTAAGAAAGGATAAAGTGATCACTATAAAAGCCTTTTGTACAGATTTTTAAAGCATCAAAAATCTTTGAAATGATCTAAACATTGAAAATTTTGACTGAATTTTTTGGTTTGGCCTTATAAAAATTGAGTAGACTTCAAAATGTTTCCAGAACTTGATAATTTAGATTTATTTTTTATGTATTTTTTTAGGTAATAGATAAATTGTTCTTTCGAATTCGAATGAAAGATCATGAACAACTTCTCGGTGCGGATTTTGTTGAGCATTACATTATGCCGAGAGATTTAACAAAAGACTACCCACCTGAAATCTTCGCTTTAGGAACCCATGAGGAAATCATCGAGGCTATGAAACTGTCTTATGAAAATTCAAAAAGAAAATGTAATTTTATATTATAATTATCTTCAGTATTTCCATTAGATCTTCTAAAAAATTAATTTTTAAGCGAGTGAAATGATTTTGGACTCACTAAAACCAAAGAAAACAGACACTGAAAAACTAGCATTTTGGACCAGACTCTGGAGAAGGAAGAAAAATGAACATAAGGACTTGAGAAAAATTGAAGATTTGAATCATAATACAGAAAAACCTGCAATTCCAGTACAAGCACAACAACAGCAACAACCTCCAAATCCAGAATCAAATCTACCTAATAATCCACAAGAAGCTGTAAATTGCTGTAAGAACGAAAATCTTGAGAAGAATGACAAAAATTTACTCCTACTTGAATCAGGTCAACCTTGGCAAAACAGATTTTCAGGTTCCAGTTTAAATTTTTACTTTTTTTCTATAAAATATTGAAAAATGGTATATTCAGCTTTGAAAAACCAAATTTTGAGCTCAATATAAATATTATATTTTGTGAAATTGTTGCCAAAATCATATTTTCCAAAGCTGAATTTCATCGGTATCTAGAAAAACCTGGTATTATTACTAAAATTGCATTTTTGATATTTTAGGTGGTAAAAAGAATGTCGAAGTAGTAGACCTAAATGACCCTGGAAATTATTACTATCCAGAAGGGTTTCAAAAAACTTACTATAAGAAGAAAAGGACATTTATCTGGATGGAATAATTATCTAATTTCAATTTCTGGAAAAATATTTCAATATTTGTACAATGTATCATGTTGTTGTAGATAGTATCCTATATTAGTGGCCCAGTTGTAATATTAATTACAGAAGCAATTAAAAATAGTTAAATAAATTTAAAAATTGAAATTTATTTGTTAATTAGGGCTAAATTGCAATAGTTGGGTTCAAGTTGCAATTTTACCTTGAAATAATTATTTTTTGCAAAATAAGCAGACAAATAAATTTTAAAATTCTAATTATTTAAGACAATAATTACTTTTTTGGGGGTTAGTTTATTAAAAAATTTGACTATATAAAGCAGTAAATTTATCGTAAAGTTTTATTGAAATCCAGAATTTTTCAAAAAATTGTCAAAATGAAATACTTTGCCATTTTATTGGTTACGTTTTTCCTCGCTTCAGTTGCAGCTGAGTCAGATATTGATGGAAAATGGGAAATATTTAAGGTAAGCCTATAGAGAATTCAGATTTGAAAAATCGAAAAATTAAAAATCCTCAAGGATTTTGATAAAAATCATTCAATTTCTCTATTCCAAAAACTCATGGTTGAATTAAAATCGAGTTTTTGATTTGCATTTTCTGAGTAATATAGAATCACTGGGATAGGGTAACATTTTTGAGGTAAAAAATTGAAAAGAGTTATGAAAAGAGTCCTTTGGCAAATCTTAATTAATTCTAGAAATAGATTCTACGCATTCGTAAATCAAAATTTTAGAAATTTTTATGGAATTTTTCAATGATTTTTAAAAATTTTTACATGTTTTTTTTACATGCAAACACAATATTACCCTACTACAGCACAAGGCCTATATTTTGAAAAATTCTAAAACTTTTTTAAACATTTCCAGAGCAAATTCAGCCGTAGTTATTCCAATCCAAGGGAAGAAATGATGAGAAAAAAGAACTTTCTGGATTCTATTGAAAGACTTTCCGCACTCAATACCCGACATGGCTCTGCAAAATTTGGTAAAATTTCAAAAAATTCTAATTTTTTGCAAAAATTAACACATTTTTAAAAAAAAATTGCTATTTAGGAGTGACTGCATATTCTGACTATAGTAAAGAAGAAAAGGAACAAATGTTAGGTCTCAAAATGCCAAAGGAAATCCCACAAGGTTTGCTATTACCTTTGCCAAAATTTTCAAAAAATGTCACATCTACACCAATTGATTGGAGAAGCAAAAATGCAGTTCTTCCCCAAGTTAAAGATCAAAAAACTTGTGGATCATGCTGGGTAAGTACTTTTTTAATCTTAATTATTTTACAAGTGTTAAATTTTGATTCTTTTTTTTAAATTTTAAAGGCATTTGCTTGTGCTGGAGCTCTTGAAGGTTACACATTTTCTTAAAATATTGAAATTTTGAAATTTTTCGAAATTTTAGGAGCTTATGCCATCAAAAGTGGAAGCCTTCTCTCATTTTCTGATCAGGATTTTTTGGATTGCTCAAGTAAACCTGGATTTTTTAAAAAGTTTCAGAATTATATTTATGTATCTTTAAATTTTTCAGATGCAGGCGATTGTGATGGTGGAAATCCATTCTCTGCTTATGGAAACTTGGCCAGTGTATATAAATATTGTATATTTTAAATCATTAATTTAATAAATTGTCTTTTTTTTAAATTCATAGAATAGAAAAGGAGTTTCTACCGAGGATTGTTATCCCTAGTAAATTTTTTAATATTTTTATTTCCAAATTCGCTATTCTCAATCGATTCATTCAAATTATTTCATTTATGTAGTGAGAATAAACAAGGAAATTGCAGATCAGATGCAAATTGCCAAAAAGCATTTCCACTAGTATAATATAATAATGTCTTACTAAAATCAATTCACATAATTCAGCTCAAAAAAACACAATTTTGTCCTCACTTTTGCAATTAAAAACTGGACCAAATTTGGCATTTCTTATTAGCTGAATAAAGTGAATAAGCTAACTGTTATTCATATCTAATGATTAATATTTCAATATAGGGATTTTATGTGCTTGAAAGAATGGCTGAAATTGAACAATACGTCGGACAATATGGACCGGTAAATATCAATTTTACTATTGTAGATACAAGCTATAACTATACAAGCAATTATTTGGTCGATTTAGCTCTGATAAATGAAAAATTGTAGTCTCAGTTTTACATGTATTTTCGCAAAAAATGAGACATGATTTGGTTTTTCAGAATTAAAATTACTGAATTTTAAGCATTAGGTATAACAATTTAATCTATTTTTTTAATTTTAAGGCTATAGGCCTAGTTTCAGTAGACAGTGAAATGGGTTGGTTTGATTATACAAGCGGTGTTTTTAACGGACCTTGTGGGGCTAGATCTAATCATGCTGTACTTACATATATTTTGCAATATTTTAAAAATTCTAAAATAAATCGTTCAACCTTTTAGGTTACAATTGTTGGTTTTACCAGTGATGCCTGGATTATCAGAAATTCATGGTAATTCACAATCCTTAATTTGGTTAATTTCAAAGAAATTAATTTCAATATTTTAAATTTTAGGGGAGAGGATTGGGGAGATAAGGTAGAATTTTGTAAAATTTTAGCTTAAAAAGTTTCTAATTTATTGCGAATATTTTTAGGGATATATGCAAATAAGAAAAGGAAAAAATACCTGTTTCATTGAGGACTATTCATTAGCTCCAGCTTTGTAAAAAGTTTCAGAAACAGTAAAAAAATTTTAAAATTATTATTGGAAAAATGAAGAAATTGATTAATTAGTACCCTACCTAAATATGGCGAAATTAATAAGCTAAATAAATACAATAGAATTTATTCATAAAATAAACAAATACTTGAACTTTAAACAAAACTTTAAAAAGTACTTTAAACATAAATTACAATTTTTGCTTTGCTTTAGTTTTAAACAGTTTCTATAAAACCCTCATTAATTTGACCATCTTGAGATAAAAGTTTATGAAAGGAAAGTAAATTTTGTCGAATTTCATCTGTAAATTGTTGAACTGTTTTTGTATCCTTCATTACAACAGGATTGGCAGTGACTGTTATTTTCAACTGGTCTTTTAATGATAGGGTTGAAATGACCATACCTTTAAAAAAATTAAAATGAATACATATTTAAGAAATTTGGGGTCATTTTGGGGCATAAATGCCTTAATAAGTTATAAAAAGATTTTTACCGAAATTGAAAATTGGTGGCCAAAATCCGGAATCGACGAGTTTTCTTCCAGAAAACGAAATTCCATCAGAGCCCTTATCTTCGCCTGGAATATTAGTTAGAATATATGGTAGACTCATAAGTCTTAAAAAAGGATGTTTTAAAAAAACAGGAAGAATCCCATAAAATTCTTTGAAATGATAAAAAAAATGTAAATCTGATCCGACCAGATGTTCTTTCAGTCCTTTACATTTTTTCAAATATTTTCTGAGATTTGAAGTATTCTCCATATCATTATCTAATGAGATTTTATATGGTATGATTGCTGATCGATTTTGTAATTTATCTTCTGGATAAG
>JAQIXA010004811.1:0-10575 GCA_034699045.1 Nanhermannia cf. coronata Gr-Ori-00579 | reverse complement strand
GTGGAGTACTTAAAGAGAATTTTGACCCTCTGTCTACCAAAAAAAGTCCATTTAATAACAAGGGACGGCCATTTTTTTAAATCCTGTCTGTCGTAAACCTTAATAAAAAATAAAAAAATTTTTTAACTTGAGTCCGACCCTATTAACATATATGTACCAGTACCAGATGAGAATGTAGACATTTACATTTACAAATGGTAAATGGTAATAAGTAGACGTTGACAATAAAATTACAATGTATTTATTATTAGTGTGTTTATTCAATGAAAGAAGTATGTAATAGAATTAAAATTACAATTATATTTTTCCTGTGCGTAGCACAGGATAAACCTGCTAGTAATAATATAATAATGTACCTATGTACAGATGTTGTAGAGTAGGCGATAAGCGCTTATCGCCTACTCTACAACATCTGCCTGTATAAGTAGGACGTAAAAAAAGTTCCAGATATGAGTTGATCTGTGTACGGCCGCATGGCTTAGTTGGCTAAAGCGTCTGTCTAGTAAACAGAAGATCCCGAGTTCGACTCTCGGTGTGGCCTCAGCTCAATTAAATGATCAATGGGATCATTTTTTTTGCAAATTTTCATCAAATTTTGAGAAATTTTGAACATTTCCCTTAATATTTTGATCAAATTTTGCAAATTTTTATTAAAGCTTACATATTTCTACTAATTATATGCATTTTTACTCATATAATATGAGTAAGATACTATTTAATAAATATTGAATCATATTTACTAGTATCTTTTGCATATCCTTCCTATTCTACTACAAATATAATTGAATTGGATTTATAAGCTTTCAAATAAGGTTAATAAAATGTGTGATGATTTTTAAGTAAAATATCCATATATACATTTCTTAATTCAACTTTTTAATGAGACAAAAATTTAAAAATAAAAGTATCTCTAGAAGTTTTCAAGAATTTTTTAAAGATATCGATTCGATTGTACAAATTGGTCTAAAATTCTAATAAGAGTAAGCAAAAAGAGTCAAAATGTTATGGACTTTATAAGGTAGTCTTAAAAGCCTAGACGATTCTCTAAAAAAATCAAAAATTTCTCTATCAAATACCCTTGAAATCAATAAAAAATATGTAGTTAAAAAAATTTCATTTTTCAAAAATTTTCTGAAAAATATTCAGTCAAATTATTAAATTAGGTAGGTACATTTGATTGAACTCGAAATTTGAACTATCATTTTGAAATTTTAAAACCAGAGAGAGAGAGATATTTCGGCTAATAATATGTGAAATAAAAAAAATTTTGATACCAAATTTTAGATAATTTTTAAAAATATGTATAGTCCTTATATATAGTCCTTATTTTGAAATTTTTTGAAAAATTCGGTTTGCTTTTACCAATAAGTACCCTACATATTTTGGACTTTAAGAGGACTATAAAGATAGGATAGGATCAAATTTTGCAAATTTTTATTAAAGCTTACATATTTCTACTAATTATATGCATTTTTACTCATATAATATGAGAAAAGATACTAGTAAATATTGAATCATCTTTTGTATATCCTTCCTATTCTACTACAAATATAATTGAATTGGATTTATAAGCTTTCAAATAAGGTATTAATAAAATGTGTGATGATTTTTAAGTAAAATATCCATATATACATTTCTTAATTCAACTTTTTAATGAGACAAAATTTTTTTAAAAAAAAGTATCTCTAGAAGTTTTCAAGAAAAGATATCGATTCGATTGTACAAATTGGTCTAAAATTATAGGAGTAAGCCAAAAGAGTCAAAATGTTATGGACTTTATAAGGTAGTCTTTAAAGCCTAGACGATTCTCTAAAAAAAAATCTTAAATTTCTCTATCAAATATACCCTTGAAATCAATAAAAAATATGTAGTTAAAAAATTTCATTTTTCAAAAATTTTCTGAAAAATATTCAGTCAAATTACGTTTGATTGGACTTGAAATATAGCATTTTGAAATTTTAAAACCAAAAAAAGAGAAAGATAGGTACTCGTATTTCGGCTAATATGTGAAATATTTTTTTTATACAAACCAAATAGATAATTTATTCTTAAACAAAATTTTGAAAATTTTGGAAAAATTCGGTTTGCTTTAAATAAGAGGTCAGAAATTGAACATAAACATCAAATTGGCCCCTTAAGTGACCCACAAAGTTTTTAGGATATTTTCAAGGGAGTTGCTTTGCTTTATTAGATTAGTATTAGGTTCGAGTATTTTAAAATTTATTTTTAGAGATATTTTTCCGAAGCCTCTCCTGCTTATTAGAATCTATTTTGACTACAAAATTATTTTTTAATCCTATCCTGGCCTAATAATATAAAACCGAACCTATTAGGTATATGTAATTACTTGAAAAAAAAATCTCACCTGTCCTTGATTATAAACCCCGGTCCCATATCCTCTTGAAAAATCTGTCCGAAAAATTAACTTCATTGTAACATCATTCAATTCATTTCCAGATTTTGAATTCTGTCTTGAAAGGTCCAAAATTTCGTTGGATTTTTCCAAATCAATTTGAGTTTGGGTTATATCTGAATCTGCTATGGCTGAAATAGCTTTTAAATCATCATTTTCAAATCCAATTAATGGTTTATAATGGAAATAACTTGAACATTTTGTCCACATTTCAGCATCAATAGATTGGAATGAAGTATAGGGATGACATTCATAGGACCAACCAGGTGCAAATATGGCCAATGATAAGTCTGCTTTATGTGCTTTTTCGACTGCCTATATGAATTATTAAAAACAATAAAAATTACAGTAATTTATTTAATTCAACTCTGAAAAAAAAACAAGAATTTGGTCTCATTTTACTTGGAAATATTGAGATTTTGAGTTCAATATCTGGCTTTTCAGAGCTGAACTGATCCTATCTGGACAAAAAAGATCTTACCAAACATGTGTCAAGTCCACCACCCCCGAAACATCCCCGCCCAAAGCAATCAATCCCAACATAAATATCATACTTTCTATCATTTCCGGCCAATTTCTTGGAATTCTCAAGCTTTTCATCATTCCAATTATAATTTAAATAAATTCCATCACAGACATCAAAGAAGCACCTTGAAGAATCAAAAATATTAGATAAGTATCGTTTGGATATATAGAAAAAATTTATGATTTTACTTGTTATTTTCGTTAAGCTCATCTTGCCATTTTAGGTTCCCATCAGAAATCACCGAATCATACCAAAAGACCGAATTTTCTTGATTGAATTTTTTAATTTCTATTGTTAAATTCTCAATGAATTTGACCAGTTTAGGAATATCTTCTTGATTGACTTTATTCTCAATATTTACAAGGTATCCATCAAATCCATAGGCTTGATTTACAATACATAATTTCTCAATCGTTTTCCTAATGGTTTCATCATCTTTGAGTAATTTATCGGTGATTTCTTTGCCTTCTGTCCATTCAGTTATAATTGTTCCTATCAAATATAACATTTAGTAAAAAATCTAGCAAAGTATTCTTTAATTTGATGCAATTATACCAAGAATTTTAACACCATGTTGATGAGCTGACTTGATCCAGCCCAATGGAGGCACAGTCACGAATTTATGAGCAAAATAGACGAAATAGTCAGTCTGGAGCCAGTGACGAAATGTATAATTCTCTGGATTCTTGGTCCCATGAACATACCTATAATAAAGTAAAGTAGGTATACAAAAAAAAGTTGGATGGTCGAAAAAAAATTCTAAAAACTTACTTGTCATCTCCATATCCTCCTTTAAAATCATGACAAACCATTAGTTTGGGTACTTGTGACTTGGGCTTAAGGGTTCCATTAGCAGAGAGTCTAAAATCCTCATCAAAACGGATTGAACATTCACCTTGACCTTGACCGCACAGTTTAAGGTCAATTGGACATGTCTCAAATTCCCACAAGGATTCTAATGATGTTATCGGCTGGATTTCGATTTTGAGTGATTTGCTCATTTTTTCTCCTCTAATGGTAAATCTAAAATAATCATAATTATAATTATAGATTATAGAGTAGCTTAGGTACAATACATATTATTATGACAAAACTTCTCTATAAGGTACCAATTGTCAGTTCAGGTTCAGACTCTGAACTTCAGAGTTCAGTCAGTGTCAGTCGAAAAAAAGGAAAAAAACTAATATCCTTTTTTAAGTATCACTATGTGACTGGTGACTGGCACCCTAAAGTGATATACTTATAAATGAGCACCATAAAAAGAAGTTTTGCTCTTAAATTTTGGCCCATAACCTATGACCGATGACCTATGACAATTGACATAACAAGACAAGGTCAATCAAAATCAAAAACAACTTTGATCAAAAATCGGATTACAAATTCACATTACCCTTGTTATATAAGCATTGATGTAGTAGTAATAGTAATATAATATATACTCGTAGGTAAGGCGCCTCAAAATTATTTTGAACTGACTTTTTTTAGATTTTATTTTTTGACACTTTTTCTTTTCCAAAATTTCGATTTCGATTCTTTTCCTACTTTGATTTTTTTGTCAATTTTTGACACTTTTGGCAATTTTCGAAAAAATTGACACTTCGGTTTTTGAGACTGGTAAAGTGTAAGTAGCTCAACACTCAACCGGTTAAAATAGATAGTTAAAATTTAAGAAATTCTCGACAAAATTAGGTTCTATTTTTCTGAGTTTTGTTCTATTCTAGTTCTAGTTTTGAAGTTGAAGCTGAAGTTCTGATTCTGACTCATCAACATTTGATTTTGGTGATTTTTTTCAAAATGTATAATATGATGGAAAATATAGCTGAATATACCGAGGATTCGGACTCTGATTCTGAAGGTAATCTATTTAAAACTAGGTAATGGGTAATAATTATCTAAATTGTTGATTATATTTATTATTCTTGATGTTTAGGTGAATTAGCAGATGTGGAGACGACACCACCACCACCAGATCCTCTAGACCAGGTTAAATTATTCTTAAAAGCATCAGCTGCAGGACACCTTGGATGGATCATCAAGTTGCTGGAATTCAAGCCAGATCTGGTAAATTGTCAAGATGATGATGGATATTCTGCTCTACATCGATCCTCATACTCGGAACAACCTGAAATTGTACAATATTTACTTAAAAATGGTGCTAATATCGAAATATGCACCAAAGACCACTGGAGACCTTTACACTCTGCAGCTCGATGGGATAACTGGAATTGTATTAAAATTCTATTAGAAAATGGTGCTGATGTCAATGCTCAAACTATTGGAGGTAATACGGATATATGGCACCTTAAAATTAAAACTCAAGTCTTTTTATTGGCTGTCCTAATAGATTTTTTTTTTTAATTTCTAGGACTTTCAGCACTTCACCTAGCTTGTGAATATAAAGCTCAAAAATCAGCAACAATCCTACTGCTTCATAAAGATCTCGATATCAATTTAAGAAATAAAAACAATGAGACTGCCTACGATTTGGCCAGGAGGTGTTCAAAATTCAGTTATTTATTTGAACTTAAAAATAAAGCTATAAACATTCTGGAATAAATCTCAAACAAAAAAACGCACAAACAATAAAATATATTTTTTAAGTAATTTCTTAAGTAATTACATTTTAAACTGTTATTGTACTTTAACTTTTATTTTGTGATAAGCATGTGCTAAAAGGCCACGATAGTTCCACATATTTTCAAAACTTTCTGGTTGTTGATTATATCCTGAATCGACACATTTAACCCATACTTCAATCTCACCATTTTGACCCAAGTTTGTAGGAAATTCCCAAAGAACCCATGCCCAATTTCTGGTCCCTTGTTTTTGGTCTTTTTCTTTAATTATTGTATCTTGCCAAGTTTTCCCCTTGTCCAGGGACAATTCTACTCGAATAATTTTTCGTCCACCACCTGAAAAAGCCCAACCTTTAAAGACATTTTGACCTTTAGAAATCGTTTCTCCATCTTCATGTGAACAAATGTATGAATTTAATGGTGTATCCATGATTGCTGGAGCTTTTGTAAAATCGACATTATCCATTGTTACTGATGGCGAAAAAACTTTATAGTCACGTTGTTGCCTTAAATTATTGAAAAAAGTTTACTACAGACCTAATTACTACCTACGATATATGATTTATTAAACTTACCACGGGGATTGAGATTCTTCTGTACTTATTACAATTCGATTTAACCATTTAACACTTCTTGCTCCAACAATACCAGGTAATATAATTCTCAAAGGGTAGCCATGATCCAAAGGAATAGCTTTCCCATTCATTTCATAGGCTAAAATGGCATCGAAATTCTCATCTAAAATATACGATAATGGAATTGAAGCACCATAAGATTCACCAGAAGGATCGGTGTCAAGTCCTTCAAACTAGAAATTAAAAATTTTGGCATTGGTTAGGAGAATTAATAATACATACCTATAAATTATTACCTGAACATGATATTTTTCTGGATTTTTATAATTTTCTAGTTTGAACCCTGAAAATTTTAAAACATCTCTAAGTCTAGCACCAGACCAAGTAGCATTTCCTATAGCTCCACCACTCCAAGCTAATCCAGCTACATTTTTGGTTTTTCCCATATCTTTGAAAAATTAAAACTTGAAAAAACAACTGCCCAATATTTTTTCTAATTAACTTACCTGATCTTCGATTCCCACCACATTGAATCGTTGCTGTGATTTCAATTTTTGGAAATTTTTTGACATCATCTATATTCAATGACATTTTCTTTGAAATCTTCTCACCTTCAATTTCTAACCGGAATGATTTTACATCAATATCGGGCACCTAAAAATCAGTTTTAAGAGAGTTTAAGGACATAGTTTTAGTAATTTTCTAAAAAAATTAATATTATTAATAATTGAAAAATCTTACTGGTAAATGATTTCGCACATAGAATAAATCACTAAAAACAAAAAAAAAGAGTTATTGCTTTATATTAATTACTAGTTTTGTTTTTATAATTACTTATTTGTAAGAAATTTTTCTGTCAAGAGGTATGGTGGGGTTTCTCCATTAAAAGGTTTTGTAGTCCGTTTTAAAAGTGCTGGATGTCTCGTTGGTTCTCCTTTAAATGAATCAATGTTAAAAGTATCTTTGAACACATCCTCTTCGGCCAAATTTCCAATTCTGTATTTTTCTAATATTTCAAAAACTTCAGATTTTTGATGAACTGGATACACTTCCTTTAATTGAGGAAAAAAAATAAGAATACCAAAATAATAGGTCATATTATTTACCCAAAACGGTTCAAGCGATCCACCAGCTGCCATCAATAATTTATTACCACCTGGATGTTTGTTAATAAAATCAGTCACATCGTAAACTCCTCTATTAAAGCTCACCCATATCTAAAAATATTAAATAATTTAGAAAAAGACCACAAAAAACAAATATTGTTCTAAGGTAATTACCCTCTTATTTGCATCATAGTGCTCTGAAACTTCTGTTGATTTATAAGTAGGTAAATTGGATTTTATTTGTCCTGATGGTTTACTTATTGATGCAGCTAAATGTTTGTCTGAACTTTGAGATTTTCCCCAAAAAACTAGAGCTGAACCAAGAAGTACTCCACCACCTACTCCAATTATCCTCGAAAATGATGAATATTGGTCATTTCTGCCATTATGATCTGAATTTTCTTGATTATACGAAGATATAAATGACCTTACAGGAAATAATCTAGAAAAATAAAACAAAAAATTAGTTCCTTATTCATCGAGGTAATATACTAGTTATAAAAAGTTAGAATAAGAATAAATATTAAACCTATTTTTTGAGTAAAGTATTCTTGAAAACTGATTATATTGTCGATTAAAAGATCTGATGAACATTTTAAATTGAAACTTGCTCGAAAATAGTTTCCAGTTAGTTTGTTTTTGTACTACTCGTATAGTTCATGAAGTTGTTGAATTGAGATGAGGCGATTGTTTTTTATGAGATTCAATTGGTCTGAATGAGATTCGTTATTTAATATTTTATCAGTCAAATCCAAAATAATACCTATTGTTTAAGTAAAAAACATTAATATAAAGTTGTTTTGATTGTTATTTAAATTTCTATACCTCTATATCCATTTAACCTCTATTAAAATATTAAACAATCCCTTTTTATTATATATCAAATCAGATGCTCTTGAAATTTTTTTTATTACCTCCAGGCCTATAGGTATTAGGTATAATATACAAAACGAATACTATTAAGTATATAAAAAGGATTTATTTATTAGTTTTAACTAATAAATACCTACTATAATACCTACACTAAAATACTAACCAAAAATCTAAAATCCAAATCTGCTAACTTGCTAACTCAACTCTAATCATTTATGTAATCTAAATCTAATCTAATAATTCTGCTTTTCTGTCTGTATCTGTAATCTGTACTGTAATTATAATAGTAATACCTATACTAAATACGTTCATAGTTCATATACCTACATAATATATATGTAAAATAAGTAGGTAAGTAACTAGCTCTAACTAGCTATGTTTATGTAAATTTTACAATTTGTATAATATATAGCAAATATTTTTTACTAATTTAAACTTTGATGAGGTTTATACAGATACCTACTACAAATACAAAGTACATAGAATAGTAAATGCTACAAGATACTAGAGTAATAAAAATTTATCTTAAAGTCTATAGCTGTAATATAAAACTGTAAACTGTAGTTAAACTAATAAAACTATAATAAAATACCTAGTCAAATACTTAACACAGATATTATGTAACTTTTAAATTAACTAACTGTCCGTCTATTCAAAAATCCAAACCCAAACCAAAACAAAACTTTTTTTATTTTACTTTTTCTTGATTTGATGATGAATATGAATGAAATTTTTATTTTAATTTTCAATTCAATTCAATATCTACAAATACCGCGGTCGGGTCGCTCGGTCGGGTCGCTCGGTCGGGTCTGTCTGTATCTGTATTTTATGAAAACTAGGTAGAAAACAAAAACTCAATATACCTAGGGGAAAAATCTACCTACTACTTTTAAAAAAAATTCAAAATGATTTTGAATTTGAATCTTGGGTTTTATTTCTATTATACAAAGTAAGTTATTGTTTTTAACCTTTATTAACCTGTGTCAACTAAAAGTTAGCATTATATTTTACATTAAATAGTGTATGCTATTTTGCCTGTTTATAGTAAAATAATAAATGAAAAACATTTTTAAATTAAAATTCAATCAAATTATTATATTGAATTGAATGCACTTGCATGTACAATGTCTAGCTGTACTTACTGTGTACGAAATGGAAATACCTACATGTATAATATAGTTTTGATAATGATAAATATGTATAATGAAATATGATGATTTATGATTTAAATAGATTATTTATAGGTATCCCAATCCCAATCCCTAATAATGCCTTATAATAAAATAAGGTACTAAGGCACAGGCACAGGAACATCTAGGAACATGAACATGTTTAAAATATAATTTCTTTAAACTTATTTATCTGGTTCTGTGGTATGATGCGATGATAAAGGTTACGATTACGATAATAGAATTAATTAAGTTACTACTTTATGATAGATATTCTACATATAAAATTTAGCATGGATCTTTAGCAAATCGAATAGATTTGTATTTATAAAGATATAATTTTTCCTGATTTTAATAATCCCCAAATAAAAATGTCTGATAATAATCATAATATTGTAATACAAATTCTTGAACAAAAAAAGATATAAAAGCAACACAAGAAGTATAAAGTATACTAGCATCAGTTATAACGAGATAACATTGCATATTTGCTAATGATAGTAAACATGTTACAAAAATTGTTCTCAAATCATCAACATGTAAATAAGCCCATATAAGTGTAATAAGGTTAAATAATTGAGCAAATCCTGAAAGACATAAACCTTTCCATAAAGTTAAATATGAAAATTTTCTTGGCCTACTGCCAGATTTTCTTCTAGGAAATGGTCCAAATGGTGATGGAAGTGAACACGAGATCATTGTTGTTAAATGGTAACAACAAGTACTTATAAAAGTCCTCAATAAAACTTTATAAAAATTAATTTCCAACTCTTGATATCCAACAATTCCAATTTCTTCATTACCCTTTGTAAAACACCAATAGCAATATGACTCACAAAATAGAAATATGATCCCAAGTTTCCAGTAGCCTTGAAACGGATGATTGAGTAGAACATGACGATATGCTTTTCTATTCAAGAGTAATAGATTTATAGCCAAAATTATTGTCTCGTATTCAACATAGTTGTCAATTAATTTCCCACATCCACTGCATTCAAGTAATTTGACAAGATTTCCTTCAGCATAAGTCTTGTAAACTTGTGGTTCTAGACAAAAAACATATAAAATCATTAATAAGACTTTCTTGTATTGTACAAAGTTGCGTATTACAATTTATTAATGTCATATAAAAATTAATTATAATTTTCTTACCTTCATGGCCACAGTGGATACAATAGTAAGGCATGGGTGCTAGCATATCATATCAATCAATTGCCTATAAAATAGAAAATAATACAGTCAAGTCAGGTCAGACAAGGTCGGCTAAGGTAAGGTTGGTGTTGCCAATGGTAACCCCTATAGGGGGAAACCCCATGGTAACCCCTATATGGGGAAAC
>JAQIXA010004810.1:0-10578 GCA_034699045.1 Nanhermannia cf. coronata Gr-Ori-00579 | reverse complement strand
TGAGATGCCGGGCAGCCTTGTACCCCCCCAGAGCTGGAAATGGGGAACTACAGAAAATCTGCAAATTAGCACTCCAGTGTAGTATGGGGGTAATCTCATGTGAGAGCAGGATGTCTGTCGGCGGCTTTAAAGCACAAAGTCCCACCGGCCTGATTCTCAACTAAAAAGGTCCAGAAATGAGAGGTGGTTTTGTAACAAGAGAGTTACAAAACCGAAAATTCTCTAAGGAAACCACTACCACCCGGACAGGGCAAAGTACCTTTCACTTGTGTAATCCCAAGCTTAATTCGCAGGCAGTATGTCTGGAAATGGGTAGGGTTTTCACACAAAAGTGCTACTGGTTAACCTCCATTTGACCAACTGAACCTGGATACGCTTGAAACTCATATTACTCGGTACGGTAGCTTAGGAAAGGAAAAAATAAAAAAGGTGAAGCAGAGGAGTCAAAACTATAATCAAATTCTAAAAATTCATATTTTGTCCTAAATTGAAAGTAAAGTTGAGGTCAATACTTGGTTTTTCAAAGCTGCAACAAAATATATTATATTATGTTTCAGTTCTGAAATACAAGGTATTTATTTAATATTTTTATATCTAGTTTTTAAATTGTGCTCAATACCTGGTTTTTAGAAATCAAAAATTATATATTCTCTTATATATAAATATTTCAGCTCTTAAAAACCAGAAATTAACCTCAAATCTTACTTTCAGATTAGGCCAAAAGCATGAATTTTTAGAATTTAATTAAAGGAAAGCTATTATAAATACTTATTTATATTTTTTAAAGTTTGTTACTCACCTTATTTGCACAAATAAATGTCCAAGTCCAAAACCAAGTCCAAGAGGGAAATTAAAATCCTAAATTGAAATTAAATAAGTTAGGATAAATAATTGTTCTGTATATAACGTATATTTTAATTAATTAAATAATAGAATTTATGTTTCAGTTCTGAAAAACCAAATTTTATATTTAATTAAGTTTTTAATATGTGGTCAAGGCTTGGTTTCTCAGAGCTAAAGTAATAATATATTATTCTACTTTATAATTATTGCAGCTCTAATAATAATAAACCAAAAATTGACCTGTTTTACTTTTAAATTATGATGCAATCTGGTTTTTCAGAACTAATTAAATGTCATTATTATGTATTTCTAAACTACTTTTATTTTAAAAATTAATTTAGTACCTTTTCTTTAATAATCGGTCAACCGTGTCTAGTCCAGGGTATTTAAAATCAATCCAGAGTTCAAAAAGAATCCAAAAAAAGTCGTAGTACTGGTATTACTATTAAATACCTTGACATCAACCGAGTTGACCAAGATGACTAAACCTAAAAATGTTGTCCCAGATCAGCCTAAAATAATGGAGAATTTGAGTAAAAAGAATGAATTAAAATGTAAAACATGAACCTCAAATTCCAAATGTACCTGAGAAAAAGCAAGAATTAAAGTCAAAGGTTGAACAAATCAAACTCCAGAAACAAATCTTAGGTCAAATGTCAAAATCCAAAGGTATGTTTCAATTCCAGGTCATGCCCAAAGTCTTATTCTTATTCTAATTCATATTGACTTTCAGATGAACCAGAGATAAAATTAGAGTTTAATGTATAAAACACTAATTAAACTTTTAACTTTTAATATTTAACTAATCAACTTTATTTTACTTGTATTTTAGAATTTTATATTTGACAGTTGACACTTTAGATTTTGAAGAATATATTGGCTATTAGGTAGGTAGCCTTATATAGTACCTATTATGTATTTATTAAAGATCAAAATTGGGGTATTTTGTACAAATATTTCATGTTTTTTAAATTAAGATTTGACCTTTGGAAAGGTCAAATATTGTAATTATTTTGGTTATTTATAATTAAAGGTATTCTAAACTTAATTAAAAATGCAATTTTAAATCTTGAAAAATCAAATTATGACTGTTTTTTTACAAAATAAAAGTTCGAAAAAAGGCCAGAATGCCCATACTAACCCGAAGATATCCTTTTGAAATTTGAAATGAAATAAATAATAAAATTTTTTGTAATTGTTTTTGGATTTATCTCATTCTCCCCTACAAATAATACACTATAAAATATATTTAGGCGGTATATCTGTAGTAGGTAAAAGTAAAAGTAGAAAGTTTTTTAAAAAATTTATGATAATGCCCTACTTTTTCTATTCGTTGTTCTTTTATTTTTATTTTTCTTATTTATAGGTATTTATATAAATATGTATACCTAATCCTAATATATAATTTTATTCTTGCAACCTACCTAATCATAATCATAATCATAATCATAAATATAAAAAATTCTTAAAATTAAAAGATTAAGGGGGAGGGTAGAGGTTACTGAATTATGAGCGGAAAGTTACCTGGTAATACAGTTTCCAATTCTGTTGCTGTTGTTGGAGCTGCTGCTGCTGCAGCTGGAGATTATCGAAAGGAGCTTACCTACAAAATATATCAAAATAGAGGAGGGTATGTTTTTCTAATTTAAAGTATATATTTCCAACCAATTACTACCTATGTATTTTAAATGACATTATTCTTTAATAAATTCTATTCCTATTCTAGTACAAGTCCCGAAATTGACATTTACTTAATACCAACTGTCAATAATGGAGACTCGATTGAAATCCCTTGTCATCGGATTTTTCTACGACAATGTGAATGTGAATATCTAAATCAATTGCTTTCACTCAACACTTCATTGAAGATCAACATTGACACTGATCCTGTTACACTTGAGACCATTGTTAAGTAAGTTTTTATAGCCTTTGCCTTTATTCCTAATTCAGAATTCAGATACATAAGTACCCTACATATTATGTACTTTGGATAAATACTTAAAAAGTAGATTTTTTTCCCAATGCATTTACTAAACTGGTTCTTAGTGTTTAACAATAATGATAATTTTATTTCCTAATCTTTCTTTTTGTCAAGGTACATTTATACTGGAGAAATTGATTTTAATTTTAAACTCAATTCAGCTAATTTTATCAACCTATTTCGTGCTGCTATTAAATTCGATTTGAAGAATGTGATACAAAAATGCAACAATTATAAAAGTTCTATCATTATCAGTCAAGATAATTGGCTTCAGTTCTTACGATTGGCTAATGCCGAGAATGATAAAAAAATCATCAAAAAGGTTTTTTATTTTCTAAAGGAGATCTCATCAGAATTCTACAACTCCGAGGCTTTTCTTTCTCTCGATTTAAATGAGGTCAGTTTATTCTACTACTTACATAATATATGTTACCTATATCTAATTCTACAGTATAACAACCTTATAATAAAATATAATTATTGTATTCAAAATTTAGATCAAACAAATCCTCAGTTGCACCATCCCTCGTATATTTGAAAATGAAGAAGATTTCACGAAATCAAGGTTAAAATGGTTTTCGCATTTATCTGAAAGAAATATTTACATAAATGAGATCTCAAAGTTACGTTGGATTGACAAGGAAATTGTCGATCTCTCAGATTCGGATTCTGAAATTCAAACTTCTTCAAATTACATTACGAGCACAAGTAATTCAGTTGAAGTTGTTCCAAAAAGGCCAAGACTTGAAGTTGAAGTTATAAATCAAGAAATAACGACGATAAATGAAAATAATACCGAGGATATCCATATCATATTTAATGTACAAAATACAGAACAAAATACAACACCTGGTTCATTTTACTCGTATTCATTGAAAACTCGAATAGTATCAGAAATTTCCAAAATGAAAGAGTATATAAAGAATTTTCAACTGGTGACCTCAGACAAAAAGCAAATAGTAAGAATTGGTGGGTTAGATAAAGATGAGAATTTGGTTAAATCCCAGTTTCAAGTTTATAATTCTATATCATCAATGTTAATAGATAATAGGTTTATTAATGTTAATGAAAGTAAGTTTATGTTTTTAAAAGCAAAATTGGTCTCATTCACAAGTATTTTTTACAACTCCAGTATGCTTTTGGTAAGAAAATAAATTTAACTTTTTTATAGTAAGGTATCTTACTATAAATGTTATTGATCATTTTTAGGTGGGCGGGAAATCCAAAGATACAGGAAAATTATCAACACATATACGTAAAATTGATTTTGACTACAGATGTGCTTATGCTTATCCATACAAAGAAGATTTTTTTGGTCGAATGTTATATGAGAGGAAATCACCAGCAGTAGCAATTTTAAGAGCGAATCTTTACATTGTAAGTTTTAAGTATAGGTATAGGGTTATCATTTTGACTAGTATTGGTATTTGAGACTTAATAGCCATTAATATGCTATGATATTTTGCCAATACCTAATACAGAATATTATAATTAATATCTGAAAACTTGATAACATGGAAAATTCCAAATATATTCATAGTAGAGATCCTTGACCCTAAAACTTAAAGTATGGCTTCCAAATAGCTTGGACCACCTTGGTATTTAGTATTTAAAGAAATTCAATTTTAGAAAAATAATTTGTAATTTTAGAGTGGAGGTATTGGGAGACGTTCAGGAAATCCTGATAGTCAAAATGCACGACTTAAGTCTTTTGAAATGGCTGATTTACGCAAACCTCTTTTAAAACCACGTTTGATGTCACCAATGGCCAGAGCAAAATCTGGTCACAAATTAATTGCACTCGAAGATAAATTGTACGCTATTGGAGGTTTTATTTGGACCAAAAATGGTAATTGAAGATTTTAAATATAAAATATTTGTATACTATCATCTAACGATAACTTTGTAGTTGATTAGGTGTGAATAGTTATTAAATATTATAAAAACGACTAGGATTTAATTAACTAAACCTTAATTAATTATACATAATTAAAATTTTAGACTTAGAAAGATCAAGAGAAGTAGAAATTTACGATCCAGAGAAAAATAAATGGTCGTTTGGAACACCAATGATAAATTCCCGAGCTGAATTTGGTAAATTTGTTTTAAAAAAATTATACTAGATAATTTAGATGCTATAATTCTTATATGTACTTAAATTGTTGTTTTATTTTTATCTAGCTGCTTTTATAATGGGGAAACACATATATGTTCTTGGTGGAAATCAGGATACTAATTGTCAAAATATGGAAAAGTATGATCCAGGCTCAAATACATGGTCCATGGAAAATTGTGCCGAATTTCCTGCCAATTCTAATTTTTTTATTAGTACAATCGTGAAAGATCCTAATATTTGTTGAAACTATAAGTTTTAAAAGTACCTACATGAAAATGTTTATTTAATTGATAGGCTAAAATGTAAGGCTAGTTTTTTTTAAAGTATTCAAATCAATTGAATTGCATAATTCAATACATAGTTTATCTATGAAATACAAAGTATGTATAGGTAATTTAATTATTGATTTATTGGCAAATATTATAAAAGTAGAAAAGTTCAAATATTTTTTTATCCATATTTACCTAATTAATTTTATTACTATAAAAATCTGAAAAAGATCTAGTGTAAGTGTAAGTACCTACTTGAACTTGAAAAAGAATGCAGAATCCTAAATAAGGATTTTGAATTCAATTTTTGTGAATATTCAATATACATATTTTATCATAGTTTTACCAATTTAATCTGTAATATACCTATTATGTAGGTATACATATAGGTATATAGGTATATCAATAAAGTTTCCAATGATCTGTAATTTAAAATAAAGACTAATAAAACTGTATTTTTTGTCAAACCTAATCTGTATACATACATATATGTACTAGTTTCAAACATAATTGATGATATCATGTCATGATAATCAAAGCTTTAAACATATAATCGATAGTTAGAATCCAAATTTAGATTTTCAAATAGAATTTATTTCAGTAGGTACAGTAAGTACTTACCTGAATACTCGAATATTTTAAGTTTATTTTGATGTTGAAAAACCGTTAATGACCTGCAATTTTAAATGTTCTTAAAACATTCACATAAATGTTTCTAATTTGAATAAATATAAGTATCTGTTAAGTATCTAAAAACTAGACCATCATAATTCTAAAATTAGTTCAAAATGTTCTGTGTAAATAAGATTATCAAAATAATTCTTAAAATTTTATTATATTTACCATTTGTTTCATTACAAGTGTACAAATTTCAAAACGAGAGTAGTACATTTTTATCAAAAAGTTTCCAATTATCTCAAAATCAAGGTCCTCTTGTTTTATATGATAGTCCTTTATATACAAAGCCACTATTACTGACAAGAAAAAAGAAAAAAAGATCAATTCAGTTTCAAAATGATGCTTTTTGTCATCTCAATATTTTATTTGTGGTCCCTGTATCTCTCATTATCCCAATTATGCCTAATTTCTTAAGTGAACATACTAGCTCTTTTAGTAAAAATAAGGATAAAAATATCGAAAAGAGATCCATTTCTTACAATGAGGACATTGAGGAATTTGTTGATGAAGAGGAATTTGATGATCATGAGATTATTAAGAGGCATTTGGATAAAATCAAATCTTATTTCGATCTTTTAAAGGTAATAAAATAGTAAATAAAAGACAAGAAAAAGTCATTTTTGTAGTTTAGAGTTTCAAGTAAAAAATATCTAAAATGCAAAATTACATTAGTATAGGTAAATTTCATTCAAATCTTTTCATATTTTGATCTTTTAAAGATATTTAAAATATAATCTAGAATCTATCAGCTTCTAAGGTACTTAAGGTAGTAGGTACTTAAGGTACTTAAGGAATAGAAGAAACAAATATTAAGTATGCTTTTTACTACTAAAATTTCAGGCCGAATTTATAGCAAAATTTAAGACTTTTTAACTAATTTCATATTTTAAATCTCTAATAATAATTTGGATTTAATTGAGGATTAGAAATGACTTATCAACCTCATAATTTGAAATAATAGAGCCAATTATGGCATTTTGATAAATATATTAGGCATAATTATCATAAAGGATATCTTCGGGTTACAATTTAATAGGCTTTCTGGCCTTTATATGAGTTTTAACATAATAAAGGCCTGAAAGCCGAAGATATCCTTTCAGATGCCTGAGATTGTCGAAATTACTATCAAAAATATTTGATTTTTTTTAGATTTCTCAAATTTCATGCAAGCAAAGGGCAATTTGTGAATTCTCAGCTGAACCTCAAAAATTTTACCCACTTTCTGAACTAATTTTGGACACTTTACGACTTAAAAGTAAGCCAAATATACCTCAAAAATTTGCCTAAATTTAAATTTTTGCTAGAATTGGAACATGTGAGTGATCTTGAGGACAAAATCCGACTAAAAAAACGTGAAATAAATGAGAAATCAGGACTAATAAAGTACCCACTGGATGAAATACAGGATAAGAAAAGTTTATACAAGCTCTACATTAAAGCTGGCGATCAAGGGTTTATAAATGGACGAAAAAAATGCAAAGAATTATTTCAGCATAAGTGTAATACAGGCTTAGAAGAGAGGGTTGATTTAAAGGTTCTCAAATTTTGGAGTTTTATCTACAAGTTTACCGGTTTGGGCATCAAAAATGCTTAAAAATATTCTAAAATACATCTAATTTCACTGTTAAAATTCATAAGATTTTATTTTTTCAATAAATATTCATAAAAAATCAAATTTTTGTTTCATTGATACGAGTACATTAGCCTTATTTATTTACGGAAATTGAGCATTTCTCAGAACTATAGGAAGTTTGAATTTTGAATCAAGTTATAAAAGGTCAGTTTTATGATTTATACAATAATAAACAATAGGTATAGATGGATATTTGAATATAAATTAGGTTAAAAAATAGGAAATGTAATTGTTTTAAAATTATTGAGTTAATTGTGACTAATATAAATGACACAATTTTTCAGAAATATATAAACCCTCAAATTCAAAGCATTTTTTCCTATTTTTGTATCTCATTCTTCAAAAGAATTTTGACAGTAAAATATCCATAAAATTGAAATTGGGTAAAAATGCGTTTTCTACTACTCATTATTTCGCTTGTATTGATCATTTATCTATGTGAGAATGAAGTTTTCGGGGCAACATTGTTAGTGAAGAGGATGGCAGATCCAGGTCGAGTTGTTGAAGAAAAAGATACTGATAGTGCACCGAAGAAGGCCAAATCGCCTTCAAAACCAGCCAAATCGACTTCAAAATCATCAAAATCGACTTCAAAATCAGCCAAATGTGAGGATGTGACATGTTCACCAGCACCGAAGGATAAAGGATGTAAAGTTTCGAAAAATAAACCAATCACACATTTTGACGATGTAAGGGAGTATTCGGATAATCCGGCTCGGAATCCATACTTATTTTATATTTATACCCTACTTATTATTTGAATATTATTATTTATTATTTTAATTATTATTGGTTTGGTTTATCTATCAGATGGCTGAATGTTGTCCTGTTTATGACTGCAAAAATAAGGATGGCTCGACCTTTAGTCATTATGGTACAAAATTAATCTTATAAAACATATTTTGAAATAATTTTGAAATCAATATGACTTTTATAATTTGTTAAAAAAGTGGGATTTTTTAACGATTTTTTTAACTTACAAAAAACCTTAAATTACAGATTACATTCTGATTATCGTATTTGTATTCAAATTCAAATTGAGTTAGGTTAGAGAAATAGTACTCTATTTCTATTAGGTACTCTATTAGAACTAGAACTCTATTTCTCAAATTTGACAACTTTGACTATATCATAAATGAGAAATAGTCAAAGTTCAAAAGTATCCAAAAACTATACAAAAAATGTCAACTTTTCTGCTAAACCATCTAAAAATCTCTTTGAAAATAAAAATTTCTTATATTATCAAAGTCTCTGTAATTTCAAACTAATTAGATAGATTAGAGTATTTTGACTCTTCAAAAACTACAAAACAATTGGCTATAGGTAATTGTTAATTTTTGACAAAAAAAGACTATAATTTGCTATAATTGATGTTTAAAAACAGTTTAATTTTATCTTTTATCAAATTTTGTTTAAATTACAGGTGCTACAGGATCAAAATCAAGTGCTACTGGATCCTCACACAGATTTGAATTTGGCAAAAAGATTGGTGATGGCGATAATGGCTTTCAGTTCAAGGGCTATACTTCAATGGGCTCTGGTTCAGAGGCAGATAAAGAATGGCAGAAAAATATGCCGAAATTTGAGGTCAAACCATGGGACTTTTACATGCCCCACATGAGACCATGGGATGTCAATGTGCCAAGATACGATTGGGGTTTTCCCAATTATGCGGCCATGTATGGAGGAGGTTATGGTGGCGGTTTTTTCAAACAGAAATGAAAAGCTTCAATTTGATTTGATAAGAAATATTAAAAAATTACTCAAATTAAATTCATTCTAAAATTATTATAACTTCTGAATTAGTAAAATAATTAGAATTTCTTATAAATATTTTAACTATATCATAAATGTAAATGTACCAACCTATTAAATGTATGTATATATCATACTATAATAAAAAATTTACATTTTTGACTATCTACTTGTTAACAAATTTTGAAAATTTCAATAAATTTCAATAAAGATTTAGACATTAATAAATATTTTTAGAACTTTTAATGAATTTCAAATAATAACTAAATTATGTGACTAATATCTGTCTTACTATCACTTATTATAATGTAAATCAAGTAAAATGATTTAAAGTTGATAAGGTCATCAGATTTAGTAGTACACTATAAAGTATAGTGTATAGGTACCGAAAGTCCTATAGTCATTATTATTAATATTAAGCTTGATTCTATTAACTTATAATTTTAATTACTTATACTTATAACTGTCTATAATATAGTTATATATCCACATATACAGTAATACCCTACAGATAAAAATTTAGATAAAATTTATAAATTATTTTATTCATATTAATTCATATATAAATTTTTCTGAAATGATAAATGTCATTAATGCTCTCTCTGACTCTCTGGTATAAAGAAGAAAACAAAATCATTAAAAAGTCATTTTACTTACAACAGCATACCTATTTATAAATATTTTTGAGAGCTTTTTGCTAAAATCAAGTTTCATTAGATCATAATATCATTTTTAGTAAATGTCTAATCAAGTGCCTCACGATTTCTAAAAAGGAAAAAAATTAATAAAATGGAAATTAACAAGGTTAGAACAAATAATAATCTACTCTCCTGCTCTTACCCTACCTATAGACATAGATACTAAATAGTACTAGTAACCCTACATATTTTGAAATATTAATTCTAAAGAGATAATTAATCGTAATTTGAAATTTTGGAATTTAAAAAACAAGGATTTGGAGAGGTTGATGTCACCAAGTGCTTGGAACCCTGCTAAAGTAAAAGAGCAAGTTCTTGTAGACCATGTAAACTTCATTACATCTGGTATTCAATTTAAATTGTTTATAGAAATTGTAAAATAAGTTCAATTATTTATAAGAAACTAGTTAGGTAGGTATTAGGTAGGGTTTACATAATTACGAGTATTTTTAAATACTTGGTGTTTTTTATAATAGAAAGTGAAAAATGCCGGGAAGAAATCCGATGTAATTTGGACATCAAAGTTAAGGTTTATAGACAATGGACCATAGGACATTTCACCTAAGAGAAATATACCCTAACAAAGGCGAATGCCCTAAGAGTCA
>JAQIXA010004809.1:0-10581 GCA_034699045.1 Nanhermannia cf. coronata Gr-Ori-00579 | reverse complement strand
TAGTATGGGAGTAGTAGGGAATATTTGGTTGTATAGTTTGGTGAGCTACTACGTGCGCCGCCTATACGGGAGCTTAGAACTATCCTTGCTATATAATATTGCTATATACCTACACACAGTTCGCAAATCCACACTAGGCGGCTGAATAGCTATCCAACTTATGGAACTTTTGAAAATCGTAAAAATGAGCTGGGATTACCCTTGGTAATTCCCTGCCATAATAAATCAAAATCAACCACAGAACCACAAAATCCCCCCCCACTCTTAACCCTTTCACCAATAAATATCCAATCCAATAATATACACCATCATCAGAGGAAATGTCAAAATTCAAATTGACAAAAAAATAGAATCTAAATTGAAAGCTTTCAGACCCTTCCATGTTAATTCTCATATAAAGGCCAGGAAGCCCCTTAGAACCCAAAGATATCCTTTGCAAAAATGGATATTTTTAATTATTTTGAACAGTAACACGAAGTATCTACCTACCTAGGGTATATATGGTGTTGTTGCTTGAAAAGTTACTCTAAATAGGGCTAGCTTATACTTCATAGGATTCAAACTCAAACCTATTAAATTTATTTGATATTTTATCCTTTGATAGGTGTTTTGTATATTTTCTTGGAAATCTGTGAATATATCTGCTACTTATCCTATCAGTTCCAATTAAATCTGAGAATTTCAGAATTTCCCCTTCAGTATAGTAACTAAACTATATTATACTATTTCACATACCACAGATCCACTATACTTATATAAAGGTATTGGTATAGAGGGTTTGGCTGGTTGATGAGCCAAAATTTATCTTTTTGTGTCACCGCCGCCGTTGGATTAAAATTATGAAATTTGTGATAGGTGAGGAGAAATGGCTATAAATTATCAGCTTCTCATCTCATCATAGGGATATCCCCCCAAAAAACTGTCACTCCACTCAAATCTTCTTTATTTATAAGCCAAATAAATATCACACTACTAGATCCTAGGACTATACCTAGCTTATATTTTATCTATACTGTATTGACATTTCTCTCTTCCAATTTCCAACGTTTAAATTTTAGGATTTTTAAATTTTGAATTTCTTAATATTTAGGTAGGGTACTTTGTATTAGAACAGTATTAGTTGAATTGAGGTACTTAAAATAAATAGTAAATAGTACTATGTATGTGATATACTATAGGTAGGGTTAATAAGTATAGTCTTAATAAGTGGGCTTGATTTAGCATGGGCTATATATATGGGGTCTTTATTAAAGATAAGGGATTCTGTTTCTGATGGTAATTCTCATCTAAATTACACAAAAACGACCAGACCAGAGATCTCAACAACCACTTACCTTATACTCTACCCTACCCTACTTACAACCTTTAAATTATTTCTAAAAACCAAAAATAACCCTTCTTGGAAAAGCTCGAAAATTTTAGATATTAGTATAGTTGCTTGTAAGCGATGAGAGCTACTGACTACAACAAAAAAATTTCAATAATTTCAAAATTCCAATGCAATGCGAGCTAATTCATTTCATTTCATTCCATTAGAGAATTATTTATTCAGAAATTTTTTTGTGGAAATGATGGTTTAAATTTCGAGAGTTCAAAAAATGTAATTTAAATGAATTTATAATAATCTGTATAATATAAGAGTGTATAGTATAGATAGAAATATTAGGTAAGTAGTAATTATGATGTTAAGATCGAAATCGAATGAATTTATGACCGAATTATTTACGATATCAAGTTTATCAAGTTGTTGTACGATAGAACTAACACAGTACTTAGACTATTCTGCCTGGTTAAAAAACTTTTTCCATAATTTTAATTTTTTCGGTGGGAAATTGGCCGGTTTGTGAGGGGTCCCTTACCCCTTACCAGCCTCTGTTTTATCGCAGATGATAAACCACCACCAGATACTTATATAAGTATCTACATAGTAGGTATAAAAAAGAAAGAAATGTGAAATTATTGCCAACTGAACTAGGGGGGAACTTAAGAGGGGGAAATGTAAAAGTACTCGTAAATACCCACACACTCTACACACTACCTCTATAGATACTTATATTAGAATAGAACAGTTCAAGAAGTACGGATTTTTTGATTTCTAAGTTTTAAAAAATTGTTCTGGGAATGGCAAGCTCACTTGGTCAAAATATATTCAAAAACTACAATTTCGAGATACTTATATACTGATCGTTGATCTGTGGACTTAAGATGAGTAAAATTTTGAACAAATTTTCATCTTTCAGGTCTTGAGTTTTTGAGACCCTTTGGTTTCAAATGGCTATTTACCTTTAAGCAAAAGTCAAATCACTCAGCAATTAGTAACCAGGAATGTTAATTAATACATGGTTGTAAAGATAGATAAATTGATTTGGAATTTTAAAAAAATATTTTGGTTATTTTGGTTATTTAAGTACCCAATCTTTGACCCTTAAAATTTAAAAAAAATCCAAAGTGTGTCAAACATTCTTGGTTACTTAATAATTGCTGACTTTTTTTGCTAAAAGGTAAATAAATTAGATCAAATTTGAAGATTTTAATGACTAAGCTACTTGAGTGACATCTATAGTCTCAAATTCTCAACTCTCAAGTTTTTTTTATCTCCTCCTTAAAATAGAAGTACCAAATTTTGTCAAGATTTTGAAATCCGGACTTGAAAATTTTCAAATATATTTGTCAGTTTAAAAGTATAGTATTAGTAGAGATGTGTGTGACTCTTTTTGTTCTCAGTTTCAGTTTAAGTGGGTCTGGACATTTTTACGAATCCTGAAATAAAATAAAATAAAATAAAATGAAAGTTTCACAGTTTTGAGTCCCCTTTAAAGTACACACACTTTTTAGTATACCTTAGTCTTTAGTATAGAATGTGTCCCTACTTAAAAATCTTCTTTTTTGTTGAAGCTAATTTTATGTCCACTTTTGGGTCTTGCCCAGCCTTTTGTTTCTCACCCTTCCTATCTCAGCCCAATAAAGGAATGTTAAAAGACACACAAAAAGAAAAACTTTTCGACCATTACTATTACCAACAAGACTTTATGAACGAATTCTTGTCGTCCCTTCTTACCTAATTTACACAGAAAATAAACTTGAAACTTAAAATTAACCCTCTGACAGAAACAACGACCATTAGTACTAAACTATATGGAAAGCTCAAAAAAACTAGTAGGTATACAACTTTGCTTGCACTTTGTCCGTCCGTATGTCTGTCTGTTTGTCTGTCTGTCCAGAGGATAACTCGAGAACTACTGGACCGATCTTAACCAAACTTGGCACGAAGGACCCCCATAGGGTGGGGATGTGCCATTTCGACAAAAAACCCAGGTAGCCCCACCCCTTGCGGTGCTGCGGACCCTTAAGGGTCTGCCGGAACCGCAAATTTTTTTATTTGATATAAAAGTTCCCCATGGCTTGAAATGCAAAGATATATGGTCCCCAGGTCCGTGCGGCCCCCAGGAACCGCAAAATTATTTATTTGATAAAAATAACATTTCAACGCTTTGCTCGCACAATTAATAATCAACTTCTAGTGAGTTGATTAAAGCCTAGTTATATAAATGTTTACATAATTTTTAATTATAGTTATAATTACAAGATAAAGCTATTTAGGTATAACCAAAAATTTTAGTAAATTAAGCCAAAATAGGGATAAGATTAATTAAGCGTTTTATAACGTTAATTTCTAATTCTATCCTATATTAATATATTTTTTGTACTTTTGTTTATAAGCAAATATTATTAGCATTTTTAACAATCCAAATCCCCATTGAATATCCAGGAATTGAAATCTGGTCAGTTTTTTTCCGATTAGGTAAAAATTTTGCCGAATTTCTCATCTTCATAATTTTCCCATTCAATTTAATATACCTAAGAAAGATTTTTATAAAGCTAAAGATATAAAGATAAAGGTCTAAAATATTATAAAATTCTGTAATTTTTTTTGGCTTTTTCAATACCTACCTTGATTGTAAGTAATTTTGATTAGACGTTAGTAAGTATTCATCAATTTTAAAATATTTGTCAATCGTATCATTTGAGAACTTGATAACTTGGACTGATTTCCCAAGGTTTATTCCAATTATTGCAACTACATATAAAAAATATTATAAATTGATATTTATGAAATTTTATTTTGGAAATTTCTTACAACTTAAGTTTAATTTCATCCCTACAAAGAGTATTTTGGTTGAATTTACCCCAATATTTTGGTTTGAAACTTTACCTTTGTACGAAATAATTTTGGGTAATTTCATATACCTAGGTGTAAATTTATACCAAAAATATATGCAAATTCAACCAAAATAGTGATGTGGATGTGATTAAATCAATGTCATTTCTTTTCTTACTAGATCCACGGTTTTCTTTAGCACAATTAAAATACAATCTTAAATTCTCATCTTGGGATTTCTCTGACAGAATTGATCCGAGCACTTTCGAACCGATAAGATTTTTGTATAAAAAAGTCACAAAATAATCCTATAATAAAAGGTAAAAACCATTAAAATATGAAATAAATGCGATTAACTATGAATTTAAATAGTGAATTTTTACAGGTGTTGGATTTCCTTCGAAATTTATAAGACCATATAATCCACCAACGAGGCATTGTCTAAGAACCACTGTCACACCTGAGGTCGAAGCTTGACCCAGTTTGTCAAGCCAGACCAAAGACTCGACAAATCGATCTGGAATTTTTTTAATATAATCAAAAATATCTATAATCTATCAAAAAATAATATACATATAATATGGATATATTTTGGCAGTTAAAAGTCAATTTAGATTCGCATTCGTAATGCAATCAAATGCATAATAAAAGGACAAAAACTTGGTTTTTTAACTGAAAATTGAGATTAAAATAGCAAAATATGGATTTTCTGACCTGAAATATTTTGACAACCTCCTCCATAGCAAGAGCTGGTTTCTCCTAAAAACATAATTTAATATAAAATTTTGAAAATTTCTAAAGATTAGTAAAAAAAATTTTTTTTTAACCTATCCAGAGTGGAGTTTTTGACCAAAATTCATTTTTAATTTTTTCTGCAACTTGAACGATATTTGTGAAGCCGTCTAATTTACTCGAATTTATAAAATCTTGAACTTGTCCTGTTTTCCCATTGAAATAATATCTTAAAAATTTTACAAAAATCAATATAGGTATGTAAGAGTATGAATTTCAATAATAAAACCTTACTAGAAATAGTTATGAAATTAGTATTTTTGGACATTTAAAATTCTTATAGATCTTTTAGGTTTTTAACTATTATTTACCTACATAAATCCTTATTTGGAAGCTAAAAAAGGTTTTTAGATTTTTCAATTACTAGTTAGTGTAGGTTTTTAAACGTAAAAATCCAAAATTTTAGCATTTTTAGCATTTTTAAGAAACATTTTGAGCTTTTTAAGGCGTTTATCTCAAATTTTACATCATTTTTTAAGAATATTTTCTTGAATTTGGAAGAAATTTTCTTGGATTTTATAGAAATTTTTAAAATCTTTTCAAAATTTTGATGGTTTTTACACGTTTTTAGTCTTTGGTTTTTAAAATTATTAGGTGTTTTGACCTAAATCAATTATTTTTGGACTTAATACTCGTAGATAGGGTACTACTCGTATTGCATAGGTTCTAAAATGAACATTTATAAAACCTAAATATCCAAAACTTACTGATGAACTGTAACTGCATCTATGATATTAGTACTACTAGTCCGATTCTTTCTAGAAATCCTCTTTAAATTGCTCAAAAAATCTTTCAAATATTTCCCAGCTCGAGACTTCTCTTTGGCACATTGGGTAATCGAAGGTCCTATTATAAATGATTTTCTAAATTTTTTGTTCAAAATTTTTCTCAAAACTTTGAAATCCTTAGCTAGTTCTTTCCCCTTTAAAGTTTTGTTAAAAACGTATTTGAAGCTATCAGGTTCTGAAAAAAAGTATCTTAAAAAATCAGTTTTTTTAAATTATTTTATTCCATACCATTTCCTAATTCCCATGCAAAAACTGGAAATCTTTCAAATTTCATAAATTCCATAATTTCGATCGCATTTTTGAAATCCCAAGAATTTTCTTTAGTTCGAATCAAAACATTCAAATTGAAAATTAATTTGGTTCCAGTTTTTTTAACAAATTCTCCAAGTGCAAATAAATCCTTTGCTATTTAAAACCAAAATTTATAATTGATTGTACATAAAGTAGAGGTATATTAGGGATGGATTTTTAAGCGATTTTGAAATTTAAATAGCCAATTTACGACCTCAAATTTTCACATCTTCAAGTATAGGGTATGCAAGAAATTTTGCAACAAAGGATCTATTCGGCTTTCAGGCCTTGGTTTATAAAACCTCATATAAAAGCCAGAAAGCCCATTATAATCCGAAGAAATCCTTTCAGGTGTAACTAGCATTAGTTTCATTAGTAAAATGGCTACTCAAATTTCAAAAGTATCCGTGGATCGGACCGAACTATTCCTAATCTACCGCTACTTGTAGAGATACGGTGTGATATGACTATTCATATTCATTTATACCATAAATTACATCTTGATTCGTTGAGATATTCTGAAATAAATCTAAATAAAATATTACATTTATTTGAAAGAATATAAGTTGGTAACTTTATATACCTATATTATAATGAATAAATTTTTTAAAATAATTTTACAGAACCTCCAGTAGGGTCAAAGATAATGTTGTCAGCATCATTTCCTCCAATTCTTAAATAGGCTGGTGAGAGATTTTTGGCCAAATTGATCAGTTTAGGACTTTATTATATTAAAGTAGACAATATTTAATTTTTTTAGTATAAATACCTACTACATATAAAGATTAGTAAGTATGTATCGAATAAAATAAAATTTTAATACCTTTGCAAGTTTATTAACTTCCAATTCTGTGCCAAATGCTTCGAGTCAATTGTAAAACTTACAAAATTTCCATCAACTTGGTGAATCACTTTGGCTCTAGAAAAATTCAGTTTTGTTCCAAAATTTTGATGAAAAAGTAGAAATGTTAGAAAATTAGTGCCAAAAAAATCCTTCATATTAAGTATTATTGTAATATAATACCTAAATTACAATAAAATTAGGTATTTAAATAATTTCCTATTATGTACCTATATTATATGCCTATATATTTCTTAAAATAATTTTTTAAATACATATCTCTATTCAAATATTATGTATATATCATCTTTAAATACATAATTCATCAATCAGTAACTGCATGGAGCTGATAAGAGTTTAAAATTTAAAATTGATAAAAGTGTTTAAGAAACAATTTCCTGTTTTCGGTCCTCGTTTAGATTTTGTCAAAGGATATACATGTTATATATTTGGGTATCTTAGATATCCTCTGAAATTTATTGAATAAATAATCTATATGTATAGGTAGGTATATTTACCATATAAAAATCTTAAAATATCTCTTTTTTATGGATATTTTTAAGAAATTTTAAATAGGTACTCTCCTAACTAAAATAAGTACCTATCTTATCTAGGTACGAGTGTGTTTCATCGGTTGACTTTGATGGTTTCTCAATAAATTTTACTAGTTTTCAATACTTATAGTTCTTTACATAGTTTTTTTTAACAATATTTTGAAATTCATGAAAATTTCGAAATTTCAAAATTTTTCAAAAATTTAAAAAAATCAAAAAAATTTAAAAACTTGTATGTTTTTTATTCACCGGAAAAAAATAAAATCAAATATTTGTTCAACTTAAGGAAATTCCTTTGCTCTATCAAAGTTCAATTTTTCTGGATAAAATTGGCTTAATTGTTGACTCATCTGTCCATGTAATATTCTCCACTTCATATTGAGAGATCTCAAATTTGTCAATTATTTTAAAGAGATCGCTTTTCTTAACTGTCGTTCTCTGAATTAGAAAATAATAAACAAAATCGTGTTAAATTTTAAAGGGCAAGGTCTAACTTTTCAATGATTAAAAGTACAATTTATTATGTTATAGGTACTATAGAGTATGGAGTATTATTTTTTTTACCATTTTAGAAAAATCTTCCAATTTATCGTTCATCAGTCCAAGCCTTTCAAACATCATTCTGAAATTTTTGATTTTCAATGAACTTGCCATCGATTTGTCTTCAGTCTAAAAATATGAAAAAATTAAATCTTAAATTTTGAAATAATCAAATTCTATAAAAATTTTACAATTTTTGTTTTCTTATGAATGTCCAGATATTTTTCTTCAATTTTAGCTGCAGTTTCTCCAATTTTTTGATATTGTTCAAAATATTTATCATTTTCAGAACCACTAATGGATTCTTTAGAGTCAAGAAATTGTCTGGCTTTTTCCTTCAGATTTTCATAATTTGTGGTAAAAGCGAGGCGAGAGGTTTTATCAATAATTTCCCATTTTTTTTACAATGTTGGTTATTGCTTCACCATAATCATGGATTGTCTCAAAATACTGAAATTTTATCATCACAATTATATTTTTACTTTAATCTTATATAATACATAGTGTTTTATAAATGGGGATATAAAAAATTAAGCCTGTGTAAACGTAAACGTGAATCTTGAAAAATTTAAAAATATCTTTAAAACTTTGGGTTTTAATACGATTTAAGTTTAAAAATTTCAAAATTATGTGTATTTATGATACATACTTATTAATACATAAAATATTTTACCATTTTATCAAGTTCATCAGCTTTTGCATATTCAATTTGTAGTCTCTGTTTTAGTTGAACAAATGCCAAATTAAATTCATCAGACTCAAATATTTTGTCAGTTTTATCAGGAGAATATTCTGCATAAAAACTCTCAATTAGATTTTTTATACCCAAATTCCATGGGACAATATTCTCATTGTAATTTTTTGTGAATTTCTCCAATTTGAAGTCTTTATTCTGAACCTACAATACAAGTATTTAAAAGATTAGAAAAATACACATTTGAATTTTTGACATTTTCTATTTCTATATTTAACTTACAAATACTTCAGTTTCTTCAAGTTCTTCAAGTAAGGTATTTGCAGATACAGTCTCATCGAATGGTAGCTTAACATGGCCAAAAGCATAGCAAATGAAATTGATTATAATTATCAACATTAAAATTTTGTAAGACATTTTAATTTAATTTATAAAATTGGGAATAAAAATGAATTTGAACTTGGAAAATATAAAATTTGGGTTTGAGGTTTGAAGGGCAGGGTACTTAAAATGACCCTAAGGCTAAACAGCTAAAAAGGTACCCTATATACTAATGAATATAATGTTAATCTATGTACATGTAGTCCTATATATATAACCAGTAGATTCTATAGATTAAAATTTGGTAGACTACAAATAATTAGGGTATACCTAGAGCCTAAAGACAGTAGAATCATATCAGAAAAAATTTTTGAAATTTGGATTTGGATAGCCTGTTTTTGGATGAATGAATATTGACGTGAAATTTGTATGAGAATATATGGTTATCTAAGTATACATGTAGGTGTATGTATATACTAGATTATACAAAATTGAGGTTAAAATGATAATTGTTTCATTCGAAAAACAATAAACAAAGGATATCATATGCTAATTAATGGGATTTTTAGGCCTTTATAGATATTTGGTTTAACACGCAAAGGCTTGACTGAAAACCAAATAATGTAAATCCTTTCAAAATTTTGTCCAAACTGTATACCAAATATACGCCTATATATTATATATATTATACACAGTAAATATTATTTATTTAATTTGAAACTTTATTAAGAAAAGAATACATATTAGTTGGTTTTGAAATTTGTTTTAAAAAATTTTATTTTATTTTATTTTATTTTAAATAGGTTTTCTAAAAACCATGACTGTTCTCTTAAGCCATCCAAAAACAGTCGAATCTCTGAGAAATTGAGCTGAGGAATTATCATATAAATAATTAAAATCTTGTTCCATTCTTCTGATTATGTAATCATTGTTTTTAACATTGTAATGACCATCTCCCACTAAAAAAATAAATAATGAAACACCGATAGTTTTATTTTTTTATGCTTTTGATATTTTAAATAAATGATATAATAGACTTTCAGGCCTTTGTACAAATGTTAAATCTTATATAAAGGCCAGAAAGCTCATTATAACCCGAAGATATCCTTTAAAATTTAACCTTGATTCTGAACAGCCCAACTCAAAATAGCACCACGTGTATTAACTCTCTCAAGATTGGCTAAAAAATTTGTTTCAAATTGTGGTGGAATATGTTCACCAACTTCAATAGAGAATGCCCAATCATGGGCTGGAAATTGAATCGGTTGAGAAAGATCAGCAGTTGTACAGAGTCCTTTAAATTATTATAAAATTAAGTTTAGTTATAAAATGATATGTACATTATCGTCAAATGACAAAGGTCGGAAATTTTTTGGGTCAATATATCATGTATTAGAAAGAAGTTGTAAGCTCTCAAAATCAAACATATTAAAAAAATTGAAAGAAATTCTCATAAAAAATCGGTAAGTGCAAGTCACCCGCATCCCGCATTTCCCCCGCATTTCAAGTTGAGATAGCCATTATATTCACTCATGGGCCCTCAGTCAATCCCCCCTACTCCCGCACAAAAATTCCGCTAGGGGGCGGAGCAGGAGTCAAAA
>JAQIXA010004808.1:0-10582 GCA_034699045.1 Nanhermannia cf. coronata Gr-Ori-00579 | reverse complement strand
GATAACAGTAGTAGATCAAATAGCAATTTAATCGAAATCATAATCAAGACCACCTACAGATACTCTAAGCAAAATCTCACTATTTTTAATTCCTCGAGCCAAATTTTTGATAAAAGTATGATATCATTGTATTAAGCCAATAGCAATACCAGTAGGTACTATCTATTACTATCTAAAGCTAAAGTAAGTATAAAATTTAAATATCCATTTCAAATTCTATTGTCTGTTCTATTGACAAAGTATTATTTATGAATAAAATCATAAAATGGGGCAAAGCCTCATTCAGTAGTCGACATATGTGCTCTGGTGAAATCAAAATCTGATCTGTAATTTGACACCTTGCCTCTTAAATCTATTTAATTGTTCATACATATACATTATAGTAGGGATTTTAAACTTTAAAGCTTTCAACACCCTCTAAAAATATGAAAAAAATCACTTCAATTCAATTCAATTCTGATCAACCGCAAATGTTACTTTTAGCAAAACAATCGGAAATTTTGAAGTAATTTTAAAATTTGTAAAAACCCTTTAGTATTCACTTTTTTGTCCTAATGATAAAAAGGGGTGAGATTTTGACAAATTGAATTAGTGTGTAAAATAATATTTTAAAAGTACTCGTATCAGTACCTACATTAAGCAAAATTAGATAATTTGCAAGTAGGTTCTAGGCTAGTATTATTAAGGAAAGAAAACCACGAAATAAGCGAAAAATTCAATTTAATTTCCTTGAAGGGTGATGAATATAAATGTGTTGTGTGCAGATCAGTTCTGGAGAATTTTGAAAAAAAAGAAGAAAGATCTAGAAAGAAATACCAAAAGACTAATCGAGTTTTCCCAAAGAATTCTTATCCAAATTGACAATTGCCTTTCTAATTTCTATAATTGGGGGAGAATTTGATAAATTCGATGTATTTTGTCAATGTCTTTCAACACTCGTGCAGTACTTTTGAGCTCGCTTCGCTCTAAAACTATTTTTGCCATTTTGGTTCACAATTTTGGCCAAAAATTTTAAGTTATTTTTACAGAAAATCAAGTACTTGTAGAGGTTCATAACAATTTTCAATTACATGATACATGTCAGAATTTTCGTCCATTTGGCTAGATTGCATTTCGAAATCCACGATTTCTAAATTGAAAAGCTGAGTTAAGAAAAATAACATCAATATTTTAATGATTTTTAAAAACAGTCGTGATATTAGTGGGATTTGGTACAATTTAGCAATTTGAGAGATATTTGCAAAAATATTATACTCGAGCTATCTAGTGTAGTACAAGTTTAGAACAAAAATTTCAATTTAGATATTTTTGAGATGATAATCTATCATAGTTTTAGAGCTTTCTTGAAGTATCCAACTATTTTGTAAAAAAAGCTATTCAAGTTTTACGTTGAGCATTTTTAATCGAAACAAAGGTTAGAAAAAACAGAGTATTTCTCCAAATTAATTTGCTCTGCAATGCAAACAATCTACTCTTATTTGTTCTAACATAGTAAGTACCCAATCTATCTATACTACTACGAATATAAGTAAAATATAGGCAAGTCAGTTCAGAATTTTTTTCATTTCAATCTTACTTACACATACATAATATACTGATAAGGTAAGGTCTCTTTGCTATTTTTTCTTCATTCTCAAAGATAAATAGATCGACTTTTGCAACTCTTGATTAACATTTTCTCCAGCACAATCATACAGTGATCCTGAACTGAACTTTGTAACTGTGTACAATTATTTACCTTCAAAAGAGCAGAAAACCAGAAGCCAAAAACAGAAGTTAAAAGAGCAGTCAACAGATCGAGATAATAATTATTTAGCTCAAAATCTGCACTAGACAATTGTATACTTTTGAACCAGAACACAATCCTATCATTAATTTTTATGTAATTTTCAAACCCTGTGAATCCCATTTGCATTTTTTTAAATTGAGTAGGACTGTCTCGATTTGTTCCCATTCAAAAATTTGACAAAAAAATAAAAAGGGTTCATTTCAAATTCAAGTTTTTTGACTGTCGAGGTCGCGTGCCAGAAAAACCAAAAATGTCAACCAGAAATCAAGAACTAAAAGCCCTCAAGTATACCTACACTACTTCTGTTCTATACCTACCAACTGCTTTTTATATCATTTTTTTCTTTGAAAGTCTTAAAATTGCCTCAAATTCTCTGAATCCTTTATAGCCATCGTTATTTTAAATGACAATTTTTAAGAGATCACTTTGAAATTCAAATAAAAACATCAAAGAATCCTATAAAACCCTTTATATACTTGACTTTTTGCAAAGAAAAAACTCATTTTGCGAAAATAAAGCCAACTATAAAGGGAAGTACCTACTGTAGATACTCTTATTTTAAGTATTTTGGACTATTTCGAGTTGTAAATAAATAAATTTAGTAGCCTAAACCCCCTTTATATCGGTCATAATACTGAGTATAAACTGGGCATTTGATTGAAAAGCGTCATGTCATAGTCATGATGTTGAATTTTGAATTACATTTGCATAAAGCCAATTCACCCCCTTATGGGGCTTATATAGTAGGGTTATAAGTTTATAAGAGTTACAAATTTTTCAAGCCTTTCAATTTCTTTTTACAATTTTTTTACCGGAAAACCGTGGAGTTCTTGAATTTACTGGCTGTGTACTCGTATTTGGTGAAATCTGAGTTTTCAGAGTTTAAAACCGGAAGAAGTTGAGCTTTTAATGTTTCCACCACTCGATCCTGTTTTGCATATGGCAATTAAACGAAGGCTCGACCCTTTTGTGATGCAAAATTTTGTCCATGAGAGACAATAGACTGGGCAAATGCTACACTTCCTGTATCTTGGCCATTTTAATTTTAATTTTTTTGAATAAAGGCGGCTGTCTGCTCTGTCATTGTCAATTTGAATATGATATTATGCAGATGAGACTTACTTGATTATTGTTATGATTATTATCTCAAGCCTCTGCCCTCTAATAATATGCAGATAATGTACTCAGTACTCGTATATATTTAAGCTTTAAAAAATTATATCATTTTTGAATCAAGGATATTTGTTTCAAGTTATAAAAATCAAAAATTAAATTTTAACCACTTCGATTCGAACTTTTGTTAAAATTAGGTGAATTATAAGTGAATAGTAGATGACTAGGAAGATGACTTTGGAACTTTTGATAATAATTTACAATTTTTGATCAATTATCTAGATATTTGGCTTAAAAAACTATCCAATATAAATGAAGATATGAATTTATGACACTTCAAACTTATGCTTAAAAATCCTTAAATATGCCCTAAAAATCAAAAAAAAAGTCTCCTTTTTTTAGTATAAAATCATAAATACTGATATCATAAATTCTAACGTATAAAGTACGAGTAGGGTACTCTATAGCTAGTAGGGTGCATTTTTTTGCCAAAATTGTTCAAAATCAAGATAAGAATTTTGACATTTTTTCCTTGCCTATATGTCCATTAACTGTTGATACTGATAGTATTAGTTTAGGTTAGAGAATTTCCAGTTTATTGCTTGGTATGCTATCTTGTCAAAAAAATATAAAATTATCAAAAAAATCCCTTTTGTTTTTTCGTCGAGCATGAGATTATTTTTTAACTTGCCCAATGAACTAATGGCTTGTAAATTGTGAGTGAAAGTGGTGGCTTTAAATTACTCATTTTTTAAAACACTACATAATCCTTTTTTTCTTTTATTTTTATTTTTATTGTTCTATCTACCCTATTCATTTTAATGATCTTTCTTTTCCGGCCCCTGAATTCCCTACTAAATTAATGTTAAACTCTATTTACACGGATTACGTAATATACATATACCTATATTGATGAACTTCTTGACTCGCACAAGTCGAGTCCCGCCCCCCTTTTATTTTAAATTACAGAATTGAATCATTAAGCCATTATCTGTAAAATTATACATTTCAATTGATGAGTATCATAATCATAATGCATAGATTGTATGACAAGAATCACAAGGGGTGGATCTCAATTTAAGCTAGGTACTAGTCCTACTAATATAAGGAGGTAAGTACTAATATGCATATATCTGTATATTAGACAAAAAATGAAATGGTAAAGTGCACTCAAAATATAGGAAAATTAAATTTATTTTGCAAATGAGATTCTTAATTGTAAAAGGGGTCTTTTCCATCGTTTACCTTTTAACGAACCCAAAAATTTGGCAAAATTTCATAAGGAGATTGATTTCTGGTAATAAATTCTAAATATCTTACAGTATCTTAGGCTTAATTAGATATTTCGAGAAAAAAAGCTGAAAAATGTTCTCTAAAATTTCCCTATTGATATAAGGGATCTTATAAAAATGAAATTTTGGAGAATTTTTGGAATATTTCCGCAAATGTATTGTATGATACATAATGCAAATGAGATGCTTACAGATGAAGTATTTGTAGTCTATAAGTAATGTAAAAATTATACTCAAGATTCAATATTCCTCAAGAAATGCAGTAGGTATCTAAATAAACTTTATCTCAAAATTTTAATATTTTTTGAATTGAAAATTGGACTATAGCATTTAATGTACAAAAGAGCAGTAGGCCCCTTTTTATACTTTCCTGTAACAAATATGAGTATCTTATCTTATCTGTGAGATCTTGAAAGCTTTCGATATTTTGTCATCTAGATAGTCAGATTCTGACAATAATATCGAACGGAACCTGTTATTATACTTCTATTCTGTAGTAGGTACTACCGACATTATCTAAACACGAATATATTTTTTTATACTAAAACATGGAAAAAAAATCTTTTCAAGTCCATTATTTGGAGTACAATGAGGATTCTCCACATAATATAAATAAACAGATATATACTAAGGTACTTTCTCCTTATTTATGTTTGTATCCTTAATGGTAAGTACATACTTAGCTTTTGAGGGTTGAAAAAGCAAAATAATATCAAAAAAAGAATCCCCTGGAAAGGTCCCAATATCCATTTCAAGATATTTTTTAATCGGACAGAATCCCTATTTAAATTTTTCATTTGCTTTTACCTACTTGTATTTTGTAGGATTTCCTACTTTTTTGTACGTTTTAATGCTAAATATACCTACTTATATTTCATACTCGTATGTTCGTATGGTACCTACTACCTACTTGTGCAAGTAACCAAATTATTTAGTCAAAAATTTCTACAAATGCTTATACTCTCGTAGGTACTCGAAGAATATTTGATCTTAAAATTGTCAAAATCTTGAAAATTTAGCTTTAGAGTTAATTTGTGTTTTAACCTTTAAATATTCCCCAAAAAATATTCAAGTTTGTAAAACTATAAAAGAGTATATACTCGTATCAGAATTTTTTTGAAATTTTGAAGGGTTACTTGTCTATAGATACTTGTATATATGTATCTATTTTAATCCAAAATATACTCTTAAAAAGGGTTTAGATTTAAATTCAAATACCCAAATCTGAATGGTATTTGCATTAGCATAGAATATGAAAAGATACTCATAAAACCTTACGAACCAAAAAGCACCTTTTTTTCATTTCACTCAAATCAAAAAAAAAACTTTTAGGATACTTTTACTTTACTATCTCAATTTCGACCAGTTTTCCCCTACATTTGTAAAATTGAACCTCTAAAAAAATAAAACCAAAATAAAAAACCAGACTTGTAAAACACACACGAAGAATTTCAAGTGAATTTGAACTTAAACCATAATATTAGTAAGTACCTAAATATACTGGAAATTTTACATAGGAAACCTCGAGAGACTTGTTGAATTTGAATCCTTTTCCAGCCCTTCAAATCTATTTTACAAAATCTAAACTTTCAACTCAATGCTGAATATCATATCAATTGTTATATTTCACAATTTTACAATTTTTTAAGTGCACTTTTACCTTTGTTTGCATGTTATTATGTTCTCTCGAAGAGTCGAGAGAATAACAATGTATGCAAAATTGAAAGTAAATATTGGGATATTTGAAAAAAATCACAGATTGGCTTAAACTTTAAACTTGTGTATAAAATGCTTTTACCCCAAAATCATCCCCTATCAGCTCTCCAGTTTACTTTTTTGAATCTATATTTTAAATAAATAATACTTGAAATATTGTTGATCATCAAACTTGTTTCAATATCTATTTATCGAAAATTTGTATTTGATTTTGACATTGATGCTTGTACAATAGTACTAGTAGGTACTAGTAGGTAAGACTAGGTTTTATGTATTATATAATGCAATACTGATAGTAGTAGAGAAAGTCGAGTGAGATGGCTTATTTGATATTTCTAATTTATTCGAGGGTTCAAAATATTCTAATTTGCTACTAGACATTATCTCAAGGGTTTGATTGATAGTACAATATGAAATTAACTACCATGAATGACTCTTAAAAACTCTTGACTAAAAAATAAACACATTTTGATCTTGATTCTAATTTTATTCGCATACTTATAGCATCCGAATTTTAGGCTTGTTTGATATGATTTTGAATAAAAACTCGTATATATGGAACTTTGGAACTATAGTTTTCAGGCAAGTTTACAGCCTAAAATCATTGGTAAAGCAGCCCGATTCAAAATTCAAAAATTCGAGAAAATTCTTAACCTGAAGTTGGAGTTCACAAACTTGGAGTTTTTTTGAACTTGGATATCCAATAAGAATTGACATAGAATTTCGAAATTTTAAGGATTAATCAATAAATCTAACACTTTATGAATGAGTAATGAAAAATCCAAGAATTTCTTAAAAGATACGTTTCCTATATAGATGATCAAATTATGCTTATAATTTCAATTGAGTGTGATATTTATAAGTGTTTTTGTTTGTTTAGCTGACTTGTCATATTTTCTGTAGATTTTTAGTAGATTTTAACAACTGCCAATATCTCCTAATGGTTTACAAATCTCTGTAGCTTAAATCCAGATTTACAAAGATAGATTGCTTTGATTCTGATTATAATAAGGATACACTATAATACTTCTACTAATAGAACATGCCATCTAACTCTAAAGTGTTCCTTCAAAATTCTGCTGTATTTATATTTAGTTGTAGTAGAACTTCTACTACTGTAGAAGGCTCAAGATACTAGAATAGATAGTAAAATAAGTGAATTCAAATTGGATTTCGGATTTTTTGTAGATCTGTCGAGAAGGTGCGGATAAAAGAGAAAAAAAACACAAAATCTCTATTACTCAGATTGGATTTGGATTTTCAACGTGACTCTGTCTAGATTTGATGGATTGCTTACAAAAATCCCCCTTAAATCAGACACAATATATTGATATGAAATTTGAAATAATCAAAAGTATCTTCAATACTACTAGGTACTGATACTTATATTACCTACTTTAATTCTATCTATTTATCTGTACAGCTGTAATCATCCTTTTTTTCACATAAAACTGATGAGTGAATGACAAACAAAAATAGTTATAAATATTTACTACAAGTTCTGCTGAAATCGAGACATTTGGCTACAATTCCATTGACTTTGTGCCCTTTTAATTAGAACTACAATCTAATATCTATGATATACTTATGTATTAACTTGGACTTTGCATTCATAAAAGGAATCACCCCCTCCTACAAATGGGTATTCAAATTTAAAATGAATTTTGGATAAGATGATTGGCAATTTCCATATAGGCAATTAAAATTAAAATTGAGGAAATTAAATGAACATACGAGAAATTAAATTTGGGAGCAGTATCAAGTAGGACATTTGGAAATATTAAATGGCAAAATTTGTTATTTTTCCAAAATAGTTTGACATTGTAGGATACTATATTTTATATTATAGTGTCCTACTACAATGCACAAACTACTTTGTAGGTTATATGAGTAGTCTATAACTATCTACAAAATTATCAATTTAAATAGTAATCTAACCTAAACCTTAGTCAAAAATCTAACATAAGCTTAATTAAACCTAATCTTGACCATAATACCTAACTTGTCTTAATATCTCTGATAGTATTTGGCTTTTATTAATGATTACTGATAGATGAGACCTGCATTCTCATCTTGAGCCTTAAATTGAAGAAAAATTGCTAAAAACTTGACTTTTATGGTTTTTCAATTTCAAAAGTCTCAAAATTTTGATAGAAATCTGTCGATAAGAAGAAAATGCATAAGAGATATGTAAATAAATTTGCTCGATATTTCAAAAACTAAGAATTTCTCTGTATTTGGTAACCGTGTTAAGCCATGTTTTTCCTTTTTGACTAACTTGATTGTGACAAAATGACAAGTTTCAGATAACTGAATTGGCTTTTGACAAAGTTTCGGCCCAGCTTATAAGTTTATAAGTAAATTAGATTGTTTCAATTTAATCCGGTAAGTATCACAGGATGAGAAATCAACGAGACTTCATTAATCATTCTCAAAGGACTTTGAAATTCTATCTATTTACTATTTGTACTACGAGTACTACAGTTTTACGTTGTACCATACTAGTAGGGTACTATATGCTGTACTGTATGTTCAGGGCTAATTTGTAGGAATTGGAAATCAAATGATTCAATTGTCCTGCAGGCAAAATAATAATGGAATCTTGTGTCAAGAACACAAATATTCGGAGATTTTGAAAAATCTCCTGGGACGGAAGTATAGAGTAAAAGTGGTACCCCCATTAGACATACTGGACAAGTACTAATGAGAACCCTGTACTTTCTATTATAAATACTTCTATGTATGTATTTTGCTAATTCAATTATCATTTCACTTTTATTCTGCATCATTATTTTCAAAGTATGTATCCTCACAGATTAGTACTAACTACTAACTACCTAGTACTCGTAGTACCTAGGTACTTAAAATAAGGATAGTAAAAGCTGGATTTTGATTTCTATTTCGGAGATTATACTTGTTAGGGTACAAGAATATGACAGAAGAAAAATCGGTGTAGTAAGGATCACCAAAAGATAAGTGGATATCCATGGTAGGATAAGTATTAAATAATTCCAGTCATCCACCCCCACTTGGGATAATTCATTGTAGAAATGTGAAGCATTTTAACAAACTTTTCAGATTTGTAATTTCATATTTGTACAAAAGATTATACATACAGCATTCTGTAGGGTATAATATTTGAACAAATAAAGCATAAAGATCCTACCTAATACTCCGTAGTATATAAAGTGATTGAAATGAAATCAGTTACTTTTGCTTGCTAATTACGAGTGCTATTTTAGATATTATGTATAAGTTCGGATAATAAGTAGGTACATATCCAGATATTGAACTAGATAAAAAAATAGAAATAAAGGTAAGTACCTAGGTACTTACAACTTACAGATATATTGAAGTGAAGGTCCTATTCCATCTAAATTTGGAAAAGCCCTTAGTCAGGTTTTGGTTTCTCAACGACCTACTTATCTATCTATTACATTTAGTTTTATTTCATAAAAAATGAGAGCCTTCAGGTCAAATACGTAAGTTTACTCTAGAATTATCGAAAGGAACTCCCTTAGATCACCCTTTAATAATTTGAGTTTTAGATATACAGAGTAATTATCATTAAATTAGTTAAATTTGTAGGTACTTATTTATATCAGTACACATAGAAAATTATAATCAAAAACCAAAGAACATGTATTCTCATCAGTAAATATATGCAGATATAGTGATGTGATTAGTGAAGAAATTCGTCATTGTCAAAGTCAGGAAGTAGAAAAATACACTTTTACCAAAATGACACGCTTATTCATTCATTTATTCCAAATAGAATTAGAAGATAATTAGGATTCAATTTTCAACTAATCGTACTTACATTTTATATATGCAGATGAGTGTCACATTTTTCATTCTTAATATGTATTAGTACCTAAGGGATAAATAGAAAAGATATCAAATAAACCCTCTGATTTACAAACATTTGGATAAAAGTATATTTTTTTCAAGTGTGAATTACAATGGATTGGAGGAAATTTAAATTTTTTTATTTTTGTTTGATTGATTTGAATCCCTGGGTTGACATTTGAATCATTAAATTCTACACTCGAGATATACAAATGTGGTTTTAAAATCACAGTGGGTGATCTTTTGATCAAAAAAGGATCAATTTGATTTTGAAATTTTGAAGGAAATGACTTGCTTTGCATACAACTTATAATGAATTTATGTAATTTTAAACTCAAAATTTAATAGTGAGAATTTAATATTCATATTCGATAAGCCATTAGTTATATTAGAAAAAAAGGAAAAAGTAATTTATCAGTATCATTTACATTTACATTTACATTTACATTTTGATCAGATTCAGATTCAGAATTTGACTACAAAAGTTACTAGGCTTTAATCAACTCACTAGAAGTTCGAGAAAAGTTTCGAGAAATTTCGAGAAAATTGTGCGAGAAAAGCGTTGATAACGTCTCAAGTTGCCCCATTTTTCGGGGTCAAAGGTTAATTTTCTCGTTAAATGGATGTCAAATTCGGAATCTCCGTCACCGATTACCCCTCAAGTCAATTAAACCTCATTTTTGATTTTTCCCATTTGATTAACATGGGAAACCCTTAAAGGGTCCCCATGACCACAAGAGGTGGGGCAATCTGAAATTTTTTTCGAGCATGCACAACTAGACCCTTTAAGGGTCCTTCATGCCAAATTTGGTTAAAATCAGTC
>JAQIXA010004807.1:0-10584 GCA_034699045.1 Nanhermannia cf. coronata Gr-Ori-00579 | reverse complement strand
TCAAAATATGTCATGTTTAAGTTGAAGAAATCTCATTATAAAACCGAAAACCTCATATTTTTAACTAGCGTCATTTTTATAGATATTCAAGGTTAAAAAGGATCCAGTCCTTTCTTGGCCTATCTGTACAATACTAGGTCATGATTCTCATAGAATACTACACCATAAGGTACCCTAACTAAACTATTGTATAATTAATAATTAAATTACCCATTCGTACCAACTCATAGATTAATGATTATAGTGCCTTAGCTTACTAATCTTATGTACTATTTTATATTGCACTTACATACGAGGTTTTGTCTATAATTTAAAATAGATACCTATGTATATTAGTAGACTCGAGACTAGTGATGTGATAATGCGAAAAATTTAGAAAAAGTATAAATACTTACTTACTAAACTAGTAAAGTAAAATATCTATAGACAAATATTTAAAATATTGCACAGAGGTACGAGTACGAGTACTTAACAAATATTATACAATAATATGTATTTCTTTTGATTTTGGTACCCTGCTACTGTTACTGTTGTAAGTATCTAGTATACTTATTAACTTATTGGTTTTTCCATTCATTTGAATTTTGGAAAATACTGTATTAAAGGAATTGTCCCCTCCATCAGTATTCAGCATTTTTAATCCAATCTTATTGGATCCCTTTGAAATCTCTTTCCTACTACTGATGCTTACATATTTACTCATATAGATATGTATCTACGTGTACTTATGTATATATTTATACCTTACAGTACCCTACTATAATAGAATCTCGTCTTTGTACTTTGTGTCTGTCCGTGGCCTTGAGGTAAAAATCAAGGTTACTTCCCCTTTACTCTGTAATTTTTCCCATTAGCCATCAACCACTATACTGATACATACCTACTACTTATTCTGACAACGACTACTGATATCGATACTGCACTGATGCCTACTTATCAAAAAGGACTTTTATTAACCCATAGAATCTGCTCACTTGAAGATTTGAAATATGAGTACAGATGTAGGTAAATGGCGATAGGGATAAATAATCAAGTATTCAAAACATGTACATATTTATAATACTAATCCACCGAGTTTTTATCTGCACTACATATACATATATATATTTCTAATAATTATTCGTATTATTAAAATTGGTATGTAATATATTGAATTTTTTTTTACTAATAATGGTAGTAGACCTATAAGATACTTACCTACTTATTATTATTACCTAGGTACTGCTGCAAATATCAAATAGTGCTACTAGCATTACCTACTTTTTTACATCCAAACCCATACATATAATATTGATGTATAGGTAATAGGTAGGTACATAGAAAAGTAGATACTGATATTTATTATAGATTTTTTGCATAATAAAATGCAATATAATATTCCTGAACATGATAGGTTAGGGTTTTTTTTCCTTTTCCAGCAAGCAACAGATTATTCTGAAATATGAACGAAACAAAGCTTTTTTAAAGTTTAAGTAGGTACTTAAAAACTTTTTTCCTATATACCTACTTGAATATTTCCTATATTATACTGAAGATGAGTAAGTTAGTAAGTTATGTTATGTTATGTTATATTATTGATTTATTATAGAACGAAATTATAGCTAAAGTCAAATTTTGAGTTCAGCAGAGTAGCTAACTCTACCTAACAATTATCACAAATATTTCTGAGAATGAGTCAATTTAGTCAATTTAGTGTATATGTAAGTAAGAAACCCTTCTACATATTATGCACTATCTACTTATTATCTATACATTATGGTACAAATTATTTGTACCTACTATAGAGTATACATAGATATTTTATGTATTACTTATGTACCCTATTATATAATATTTGCTTATAAATAATTTTTTCGATGAGGTTTTAATAGTGATTTAAAAAAATTAAATGATAACCTCTCGTCTGACTCGACGGGGCCAATGTCTTTCATTGTGTCTTATTCTTCATTCTGAATAAATAAATAAATAAACAAAATCATCCATATATATTATCTATAACTATATTAGCGTATAAATTGATTTGGGGCAAAGAATCTTCATATAATATTAATAAAATAAGTCATGGTTGATAAATGAAATAAAAGCAAGTTTGAATAGAAAAAATAATGTTTAATCTCTTATTTGAGCATAATCTTGTCCCTAAAACTAAAATATATCAAATTGTGAGAAATTTTACAATTTATACAAGGAAAAAATCATTAATATTGATAAAGTCCGAACTAGCGAATAACTTGTTATGTTTGAGAATTTTTTGTCATTTCATTACGCACAACCAATTTAGGTATGTTGAATTTTTATTTTTCCTATTCATAATTCCTGTAACAATCAGTATTAGAGTATATGTATTACAATTACAATGGTAAAATCCAATCCACTACTGTACCAATTTATCTCCAGAAAAGAGAAAGAAATAAAATTAAATAAGTTAATCGTGTTTAAGGTATTTAAATGTCAAATGCCTAATTTACTTGTGTTTTTTTGCAGCAATTCCACGATTGCATTGATGATTGAATGAACCCACATTTTTTTAAATGCACATCGTATTTATATTAACCATTACCAGTAATGTACAGATATATTAACTTAGGATTACTAATAGTTTTAGATATTATGTACCTACCTATATTACATATATTTGTAATGTAGGTACATTTTTAGGTTTGTTTTGGCAATGGATTTGTTCCATTGATAAAGTAAATGTGCGTACAAACATATCTTGAGATTTATTTCTATTCTCTGCATTTATTTCTTATTTTATATTAGCACACTTGGTTCCGGTAATAAGTTTCTCTGACTCTGCACTTGACTTGGCAAAGACATTTTTTTCAATTTTTTTTATCCAATTTTACTCTTAATTTTGGCATCCAGCCAGACCAAACAAAACACTTAAATTTCTAACATTTAAAGGATGGAATGTTATTTTTTTTTTCTTATTAAGACTTAACTAAAGAATAGTATATAAAAGTTGTTGTATACATATAGAGCATTATCATATTGTTTTATCGTTATCGTAGGAAATTACAATCAATTTTAGCTTCCCGAAAAAAAATATTTCTGAGACTAAAAAACACAGTACTTATTACAGATATTAGCATCTACCTAGGTTAGTTTCTTATTTTTGACATGTCCATATTTTTTATTTTAAAATTGGAAAATTCATAGGTAGGACGACTCTACTCTATATCATAGGTAGGACGACTCTACTCTATATCATACTTCAATTAAGTAAATTTAGAGTCATTGATTTTAACTAGATTTAAAATTGTTAAAACATTAGTAGGAAATTGAACTAATTTTTTTTTCAATTTAACAAGATATGTAGTTGTGTAACTAAATATTATGTAGGTACATTTTTAAAACTTTTAAATCCTCAATAATCCTACATTCTAATTCTAATCTTATACGAATGCAATGTAGGTAAGTACTTATGATTTGTAATTTTTCCCAGAGCAAGTACCTACTAACTTCAATACATGTACCTATACTCTGTATTTTCTATTGTATTAAAAAACATTTGTATTGTAGTTTGAATAATAATGTATTATGCATGCTACAAACTCAAATACATTGAAGATAGAATGAGTGATTATTCACTACATGAATTCCAGTTTGTTAATTTATTTGACTACCGCTCATGAATAATCGCAATCGTTTACTTGTTAGTACAACCTGTTTTTTGATTTTTTTTTTGAGATTTATAATTTGATATTATGCAGCCAAAAAAAATTGACTCTGTTTAGGATACTTAACATTCATTATGACAATTGTTTTGACGACTATGCGACTAGTGATTATGTCGATCAAAATCCAACTCTAAAATCACTTTAAATTAATATTCCAATGCGGCACTGCTTTTACTTAATGATACATTATGTACTTAGATATAATATTGATTGAATCAAGAAATAAATAAGATCTTGAATTTTACATGAAGCTTACATGTATTGTTTCATCTACTGAGCTAACTAAATTAAATACCCATTTTGGATCCTAGTTCCAGTTCGAAAATAAAATTTAGGTCAGTAGATAGAAACTTTTGAACTAATTTTGAGAAAAAAGTACATATTTTTTTAATTATATGGTAGATATTTGCATTTGCACCTCATTTATTACAAGGTATTTAATATTAAGGTAAGGTCCACTCCTTATTCTTACTCTAACAATTAGAATTTGCTGAAAATTATTAGGAATATTCAAATATTGGATAGTATTTTTTATAGAATAGTTACCCTACTATATGTTTAGTTATTCAACATATTTCTATACTCGTATTAAAAATAAAATAAACATGAACATTTGAAAATTTGAAAATTTAAACATTTCTCTTTATTTGTCAAATTATGAGATTTCATAATTAAGCTGACACTATACATGGTATAATATTCAGTAGCATAAAATATAGGTATTTTGAAAGTATGTATAGATATAAAATAGAAATACTTCTTATCCTTAGATGTAGAGTCGAGTCAACCGAATTGTCTTTCAGAAGCTGCTTCTGAATCAGAAGAGATGAGATGAGCGGGTAGAATTGAAAAAATTCGAGGATGGTTGAATTGCCCGGTTGGTTGGTTACTTAACTTGCTTACATACTCTGTACACTTAATATATCTATACAGACAATTGTACATAAAATGAGTACGAGTAGCCAAAAAAGCCAACAATGTCTTTCTTTTGAAATTCAGAATGTGTGAGAGTCTCGTTGGGATTCTTTCTCTGCAAATATAAGCACGAAAGAAAAGAAATGATGCCCTTAAATCTTAAATCTTAGATTTATGTCGGAAGAGTGTATGTACTTATGTAGTGCAGTATCATTGTAAGTACAAAGATTTTCAGGACCAGGACAGAGGGAAACTCCAGATTCGTCTATATGTACCTAGTACCTATAATGCTTACTACCACTGCTAGTACTTGGATATAAGGAATAAGTTGTACAAAAATAAATGCCATTGCTACTGAAAATATGTAGGATACATACAAGTACTGATAGATATATAAGTACTCTACAGAATCAGAAACAGAATCTGGATCTGGGTAGATGTTTTGAAAAATAGAGAGAAAATTTGTTCCCATAAGAAGTTTCTATCTGTGATTATTATGAAGGCAATGCAATAGTATACCTACTTGCAGTGGTTGGTTGTTCGGAAATAAGGAAAAAGATTCAGCAGTTGAAAGTCAAGTTGGTGGACTGGCTGTAAAGCAAAGTGGTAGATCTTCTGAAGGAAAAGAAGAAGAAGATAAAGATAAACATACATGGTGGTATATATATATGTATGTACTATCAGTAGTAGTAGGGTACCCTACTATAAAAGGATACATCTTTCATATACTTACTACTCGTAGAGATATTATGTGATAAAAGTCGATCCCTAAATTCATGTTGTGGTGTCTTCTCAAGAGAAGAGTGAGCTTTCTTTCCCCTTACTCTTCTCAGTTTTACTATAACTCACTCATCCTTTACTTACTACCACTACACTACCACTGCAATGATCTTTTATTGTATTACATACATATATATAGGTACTACATAGTAATATATTCATCTACATAAGTATGTACATAAATGTTGTGGTAGTTGATCTATCAGTTTAGGCTAGGTATATTATATATATATCTTGTGTTATTATTTTTTGTGCTTTTCTCGTGGCTTTAGATTTGCCCTAGAATTATTATTGCTAATAAACATCAGCAGGAGTGGGAAAGCAAAGTTCCTCCAGTCAGTTCAGTATAACCATTTTATTTTTTTTGTGGCTGACTCTATTTCTCTTCATTGTATTCTCAGGTCGGCACAAACAATTTTCATACTTTTTTTACACAAGTTTTGAAGTTTACCCACGTGGTAGTCCCATTGAATTGAATGTATTTACTCTTCACAAACTAAGATATACAATTATAAAGGAAAAAGACAACCTAATAAGTGCTTCTTTACATTTGGTCATTTACATATACCTATGTACATACTATCGTTATACAGTTTATTATGAAAGATTCTGGATTTCTGTGATTTTATGATTAAAATAGTGTAATTAATGTGAGTTAATCGACCTCGAGTTCTACTGGTCAATAATTTCACGATCTGCATCTGAATTCTGAAAGCTTTAATTGTATTACCCAAATTTTGTCAAAAATCTTTTCATAAAAAGCTAAATTTATGAATTTGTGTAGTAAGTATGATGGTACCTTTACATAAACCGTAATTTATCAAGTACCCTTTCTAAAGGCAAGTACTCATACACATTAACGATAAGTGTAGTACAAAAAATCAAGTTACATTTTTAGACCCTTTCCCTTTATCTACTATTTGTATGATATTCATGTTTAAAAAAACATGATGTAAATGTGCATAAATTGATAGAATTGCATTTGTGAATAAATAGATTTTGACCCTTTTTCAATACATCCAGTTTACATAGTGCATAAAAAAGGGTTTAAGAGTCGTTAACAAATAAAACCTCTTTTGAACTTTGATGAGACTTATTTTTAAAAAGGGTGAGTTTGGTAACTATACAGAATGCCGCCGGTCACTGAATTTAATATTTTATCCTGATTTTTGTGGGGAAATAAAAGTCAGATGATGGAGCTGTCGAGTGAGCTGAAGAGTCACCACCACCATCCTTTCATTTACCCTGCTGACCTCCGTGTCCTTGGTGGCTACCCACCACCACCACCAGCATCAACTTCGAATCCATCCAGAAATCTCCTTTTCTCTGATTCTGAGGTTCTTTTTTTAGCAATTTATTTTCTAGATGAAATTCCCATTAGATCAGAGACAGAAACAGACAAATTTTATTTTTATCTTATCTTCTTAAATAATACCAAACTATACTAATATGGTGGTACTTACTACTTACTCTATTATATATTATGTGTGTGAATATCTCGTGTGTTTTCGATGCATATATCACGTATTACATTATTAATTAAAGCTTTTCAATGAATGAGTCATTTTTGTACAATACCCGGAAATTCGAGTGCAGTTAGTAACTATTTGTACTACTAAATAATATGTATACTTATGTATATAATCTCAGATTCTATAATTCAGAGTAAGAAGAACTAAAGATAAAAAACAATGAAAATGCAAATAGGTAGAGCACTTGAAATTTTTTGGAAAAATCATGACACCATATACATATTATAGTATCTGACATACTCCTTAGTGTCTATTATGCCAACTTCTAATATTTTTATGCTATTTTTGTCCATAATAGAGTTTCTATAAGTCTGATTGAAAATTGAAACAAATATCTTATTTCTATTAGATCATACATATCATATTATTTGCTTATGTATTACTTTTGTTTAAAAGTGCGTATAAAGCTAGTTAAAAGTTAAAATTTTCCAATCGAAAATTATGTGCAATTCTAATTAGATAATTACTTTTTCTCCAAAATTTATTTTAATTGTATGTAGTATGCATGCATCTGTACCTAACTAAATACACATTTTATCGCTCGAGTTATTACTTTTCATGAGTATATCAGCGGGTTCTAAATGAACAATATAGTATGTACTAAAACCAGGTTTTCCATAACTAGTTATGCTATAACTATAACAAGTTACTGTTACATACTCGTACTTGTATCAATAGTTAGGTAGGTACTTAGGATTAGTTGTTGACCTAGTACTACTACTCCTAAATAAGTTCTTGAACAAGAATATTTTTTAGAAAATGATTTTAATTCGGGCAATCATAATTATCATCAGATCAATCATGTTCAGTTTTCAGATTAGATATTAGAAAAAAGTTGCAATTGTATTCAAAGTTCATCTAGATCCTAGTATTTTGTTAAAGAATTCAATTTTTTTGTATAAGCTATAAGCTGGCTATACTTTGATAATATAGTAGGTTTAAGCTACTACAACTTTTTATTAGAATAAATTTTAGAACATGATAACATAATAAAAGTAAGCAAAGAAAAGTGGTTTTTGTAAAACGAGATTTCTTTGCATTACCTGTAGTGTAGCGATATAGTTATACTGATCTTGAGATGAATTTGAATGAATCCATCTTCAATTGGTAGAGTCATATTAGAAAAATTTAAAAAATATTATACTAGAAATATGGCAGGGTATAAAGTACAGATATATATTAGATATATGTAATATGTAAGCAGGTATGTGTCGGAGGGCAATAAAGAGAGAAAGAACATTAAACGTCCATAAGTGCATTCTGGTACTTTGAGAATAAAATAATCTCGAATCTTGTTCTGCTTGAGCTTTATTGTACGGGGAGGACCGCTTCTGACTGACTTTTGAGCCATTATTATTATTTGGCCCTAGTTTTACTAACTATAGGCTATAGGTAGGTACTCTCTCTAAAGTATTAGAGAGATACATATAAGATACAAACCTTCTATTAGTTAGTATTTGCTAGCATTAGGTATATGACTGACTTTTAAAGATGATTTCACTCCTCGCACATAATAATAATTTCTTTTCTATAAATTACATTAATGTAATAAAAGTTACTAGTGGTACTATAAAAAATTTCCATATAGAGATATGATGATGCCCGAGAAAAACGACTCCTACATTGCATTAGTAAAGAAAAAATAAATAAAGTCAAGTCAAGTAAAGTAAGTACAGATATGTTAGGTAAGAAACATTGTCTGTTGGCTATAAATTGTAAAATTGTAAATGTGTGAAGGGATATTCACATAAAACATAATACTACTTGTGAAGCAGCAGGAGCAGCTGTCTTTTAAGATCATCTTGAGTTGCAAGTCTTCTTCTTCTAAAAAACTTCAAATTTGACACATCCATTTTGATGAGATGGAACAACAAGTTTGGCCTCTCCGAACTGCCTTAATATGCTCCGGATTTTAACTGATAAAGTCATGTTGTGAATTTTGATCGATGTTTTAACAATTTAGCCTTACTTTAGAACTATTAGGTACTTACTAGATATATCTAACTAATCTAACAAAATTCTGAGACATACATGCTCGTATTATACTTAACTCACTCAAGATTTCAATATGAGTAATTCTAAAATCAAAGTATATTATCAGACCAGACAGTTTACTAAAATTAGAATAAAAATCTTTAAATTTCTTTAAAATATTAAGTGAGAGTTTATTTAACCAATTCAATCAGCATTTTTGGTAAAATTACCCAACTCTAATCCTTTCGAAGAAATTATTATTTGGAAAAAATTGTGTTTTTCAAATTGTGTCCTAAAAATTTATCTAATTATGTATCTATTTTGAAAAAAATATTATTTATTACTTGAAAAAAAGTAGTTATTAGAGCAATTGTAGTTTATAAGCATAGAAAGAAAAAAAAACAATTTCGTAGGTATGGTATAAAATTAAATTAAAGATTTTCTGGAAATTTTAATTTACAGAAAGCGGCGGCCGCGGCCTTCCTCTGGTCGAATGGGCCGGGTGAGGGTGGACCATCAGCAGGGGTGAATCAGCAGCAATCGCCAAACTCGCCTGGCCATCAGCATCAGCATCTCCAACAACACCAGCAGCGAGTGAATGGAAACACCACACCCGCTCTGAGCGGATCTCCCTCACCAACACCTCCACCAAACAACAGGAATCACCAAGGAAATGCTAATTCTGTGAGTTCTACTTGGACTTTTTTTATAACTATTACTTGATTAATAACAAATACAAATATTATCCAAGCTGCCAGATAAATAGAATCTATCTAGGTACATTCTATACAGGTCTTGGTATTATTCTTGGTTTAAAAATATATAGGTACCTAACAATAACAATTCAAAATATTCAAAATGCAAATGAAAGTATCAGTAGGTAACTTATCCTAAAAGTTAACAAAATATTGTGGTATTAGTATAATAGAACAACGTCGAGAAATTCAATTTCACTTCACCCCTCTTTGTTTGTCTTATTTTTATTTTACTATCATAATTCGGAATTCGGAATTTCGGAAATTTTTTAAAAAGAATTAGTATATGTACCTACTTATATGAATATGTATCTGCTACAACTTGAACGATTATTGTCAGGGCTATAAATGTCTAATACATATTATGTATGCTCATTTTTCAGCTAATAAACTGGATGGCATCACAAATCTCGACACATCACTCGATTGAACATACGGGCGGTGGCGGACTTCATTATACTTGGAATAATGCTCCAATTGAGGTATTAAGCTGATTTTTTTTTGAAAATTTGTATAACTCTCTACATACTTACAATATAAAGTATCGTAACATAATTTAATCTCATAATTTTTGGCATATTTCAGAATTTATAATTGCGATTGTTTTTACTAGGTACCTATTTATTAGTCCTCTATAAATGCAGGTTAGGTACATATCTGTATCCGTTCCTACGAGTACTATACTCCTATATTTACCAGAAGAATCTAGGAATTGATACTTTTATTATGCTACAGTATAATACTTTTACAAATAATACTGAAATGTATTATTTGAGCACCGGTATTATATTTACAGATTAGGTATGTGAAAACAACGTAAATATACTCGTATTTGGCATAAACATTATGAAATGATTATAAACATAATTCAGAAAGCCGCCTTGGTCGAGTTGTAAAATACTGCAGACTGAAAAGGGACTTTCTATAGGGACTATAGCGTAAGCT